>JASVEL010004421.1:0-54114 GCA_032618575.1 Nicotiana noctiflora
ACGTTTTGCTGATATACCATTTCTCTAGTAGATATCTTGGCCTGTTCCTTGAACTTCTTATGTGGTGATAATGATGATGGACCGACACTCTCAGAATGTTTTCTCTTAGAACGCAGATTGGGTGTACAAGATAAGTCATCCGTATCGTCTTCTGATTTGTGTGAATGAGTAGCATTATGTATTTTCTCATCATTTGCACACCCATGGGGAATCTGTAGTGCATCAAGCTCTTTTCCTTGAGGCTTAATGTCTTTGAAGACAATCTGGAGAAAAGTAAAAGTATGAATTAAAATACAGTTCTATCTCCCTGTATTTAACTGTATCTATATAGATGGAACTGTATGTATTAATATGTATTAATATGTATACAACAACTATGTATATGAATATATCACAACAGAATATTGATAATAATATAATAAAAATTGTATATTACCTTGTTTCCAGTGTCACTGAACATTCCATTCATCAGATATGCAAAAGTTGGCGGATTTCCAGTTGTTCTCCAGTTGAGAATTCTTGGGACCACATCGCCAACACGAACAACAATTTTGGAATCGACCAAAGAAGAACACTCGTAAAACCATACTTTCATAGTTAGGGGCATCCCATCTATCCTGTAATATTTCTTGACATTGTCCATCTTCTTGCTAATAGAATTTATCAACATATCAAATGCGCTAACACCCCAATGATATTCAGAATAACGCCCCGACTCTACTAAATCGAAATGCAACTTGGGAATAGACGCAATGCTCTTCTCAGATGAAAATATGAAGGTATGAATGAAATACAACAACGCGATCTTCAGTGCATCCTCGTCATTATCAATACCCCATGCCTTGTTGTTGAAGCATTCTATCAGATCTTTTTTCTTGACTATATTAGCACCACCAAAATATTTCACAACAAGCCTATTAGGCATACTTTCACCGAACTCAAAATCTACATCTTCACCTACACATTTGAGTCCAGTCATGATCGCAAACTCCCTTAATGTGAAGTGTAACTCAGTACCATTTACACATAAACCAAATACATTGCTTGGGGTTCCGTTTAACTGAAGAGACATGAAGCATCTAAACAGTTGATGTTGAACATCACATCGTTTCATCTGAAGAAATGGCCCAAAGACTGTATGAGTGAACTGTTGGTACTGTTCGGGATTAAGTTTGTCTTTTAGGTGGGATACGATCTTCGTATTATTATAACTACTAATATGGGGTGCTAATTTTGGCTGGTTCTTAACAAACAAATCTATTTCCTGTAGTAAACAATAAAAAGATATATGTTAATATCTATAAATACACTACTAATATATGTTGTATAAAACAAATATAAGTTCATTTATGTAAGATAAATACAGTTAAATACATATGCATACAATTATAAATTCTACTGGAATAACAATTATAATTGAAAAAAACTTAGATATGCATACTGGGAATAAAGAGAATACATGAAACATAAATTAGTACAAATAAAGACAAATACATATGAATACAATCCCATAAACAGAACATCAAAATGAATAATTCTGAACAAAACTAATTAAATCGATAATTACCTATGCATACTGGACTAAACATAACTCAGTAACCATGTATGAATCAATAATACCCAAATATACATATGAATACAGTCAAACACTTGAAACATCAAATATAATAATTTTGAATATAAATAGGTGAAATCGATAACTGCAAATTCATCATAAGTTTTACCTTTTTGTTTCTTGAAGCTTTTATAGGGGTTTTACTATTTGACCCAACTTGATTTTTGGTTTCTTTTGGAGATTTAGACTTGTCATGTTGTGATTTACTCCTCTTTTCAACAAATTTTGAAGCCGAAACATCACCAAAATCAGACTCAGATTGAGTCAATTGCAATGAGAAAGATGGCCCATCAAAATGGAGAATTTTGGTGGGTACACCTCTGGGTAATCTCTTGGATGGCGTTGCATGTGTCATTATAGAAGAATCTTGTTGATTGAAAACGAATTTATGAAAATATATAGAAAAACAATTAACTAAAAAAGAAAAAACAAGGACAATGGAGGATGTCAACAATGGCGGAAGGCAACAATGGCGGAAGGCAACAATAAACACGAATATACCTGTTAATACTGGTATTTAGTAGAAATTTTATGAAGAAAATAAAGTAAAACCCTACGACAATGGCTGAATTTTGATTCTCTGTTGGTGTGTGGAGACGAAAAGAATTGTATTAGGGGAGGAGAGTGAATTGAAAAATACAGTAATTGTGTGTTTGGGAAGTTTTGCGAAAAGCTGTATTAAGATGAAAGAGACAATAAAATTTGACGGGAGTTATACCGGTGAGAGAAAAATAAGGCTTAAATATAGGAAATCATTAAATTTAGATTTTTTGCTATAAAATTAGAAAAGGTTATTATATTATGTAAAATTTTGAAAAGGTATTTCTATGTTATAATTAGGTCTTAACCTATTCTATAGGTGGTAAAATTTCCTTTTTAAAATTACATTAGGAATTTAGAGGTTAATTTTTAATATAAATTTAGGTTTTTGAGTTAGCGGGTTCAAATTAAAAGGGTCTACCTTTTTATTTAGAATTCGGACTTGAACTCGAGGCCCGAATTTATAAATGCAAATTAATTAGGCCCTTTTTGAGATAAAAAATAAATAAAAAATTGTAGTTTGCTTTAAGTTAGCCTTTAAATAATAAAGTGGGATAAGTCTCACCGAACAAAAAGGCATAATTTTGGGGCCCTCATTAAACGCTTCATTTAAAATACTTAGAATTCGGGGCGTGCAGTTTAGCAAATTTTACGGCCCTCCGCAAAGATAATGACCCGATATTCGCTTTAGGCACGCTTTTAATAATTTTACCTTCTTAAAATACGGGTGTGTATTTCATGCAACCCAAATCCAATTCCAAAAATATTGAATAATAATGTTAGAGGATCCAGGTGCATTTCATGTGACGTGATCCAAAAATATATTTTTTAAACGACATTCACTTTCTTAAAAAATTTAACTAAAAGAGGTAAATAATCTTAAAATTGCACTATATATTGGAGCATGTATAAAATTATATTATAGTCATTTATAATAATTTAAGCAACTGTGATACAACCACGAGATCCGGGGGTACCTAACACCTTCCCTTGGGTCAACATAATTCCTTATTCAAAATTTTTGGTTTAGTGACTCCAACTGGGAAGTCAAAATTTTCCTCGATTTGGGATTCAAGTTAAATCGGTGACTTGGGACACCAAAAGCCAATCCTATCCCAAGTGGCGACTCTAAAAATAAATAAATAATCTCATTTCGAATAATGTCACTTTAAATGGAAAAACTCCTTTATACATTATCCTTCGGGGTAGGTGTGTAAAAAGGAGGTGTGATAGCTCCAGCGACTCTGCTGGGGACACGAACCCAGAATTTCGATTCAGGGTTCAAGAATTCGAACTTAGTATAATTGTTATATTTGGCTTTATCTGATTTTTCTACATGTTCGATGTTATATGTGCTAAATGATTTACTGCTTTGATGTTTGCTGAAATTGTATATATAAACTGTCACGAATCCCTTGCTCTTTCTGAGTCTTTTACATCATAGAGAAAGGTGCACTTCATATAGCTTCTCTTCTGTTAAGAGTCTTTCCCAATTTAGAACGAGGTTTGGATAAGTTACTAAGCCGGCGGAGATTCTATATCCCCGATACGCTGCCTCCCCCTCGGCTCGAGTGGTAAGCCATGTCTAGAACAATAAACCTCTGGTTCAAACCTAGAAGAACAAAAACTCATGCCAGATCCCTAGTAGGAAGTTTGTTTGCATCATATATATTTGACTTAGGGGACTCAACATAGGGGTTGAGTCCGTCTAGGACAGGTGACCTGAAATTAATTGACCATCCTTATGCATCATATGTGCTACTTATGCATTTGTTTGCTCGGCTTTGCATGTTGACCGGCTTGTATATAATGAGAACATTGAGAAAATAGCAGTGTTAGGACTAAGTGAGCGTAACCATTTGTTGTGAAAAAATCCAATGCCCAAATAGTACAGAAATGCTGCCCGATTTTTGAAAAATGACAAAAAAAACCAAAAACGAAAATATTTGAAAAAAATAGAAAGAAAATTCTTGTTCAAAATAGTTGTGATTTTGGCACATGTTTCCTCCGTATTACTGCGGCGGATATTACAAAGCTGAAGACCAAGTGGCGGATCCCTCATCATGTTGAGATGCTACCTGCGGTGGGAGACGACATCATACATTTCGATCGCTCGGGATATTATGCGTTCTACGCCTATCCCTTCAACGTAGGGTATTGATTATAAGTGAATTTTACTATATTTATACCCTAAATAATCACACTTTAATGTTGTTTTGATAATATATATGATGACAAAATGCTCTTATCAGTGTTTTTCATGTGTTATAGGTACGCAGTAGTTGAAGAAGGCTAAAGAGCAATTTTGGAGTCAAAAGGAGATGAAAAAGGCCAATTGTGGAAAAATCATGGAAATCACACTTGAATAGCCCTAAATATTCCAAACTACCGTTTGATCGCGGTTCTACCACGATCGCGGCAGAACCACGGTGGATGAGGTCTGCTGAAGTTTCGAGATTCAGAAGGGTAATTTGGCCACGCTTCCATTTCGACCGTGGTGAAACCGCGGTGGAAGGCGTAAAAGTGAAGGAACAAAGTATAAAAACAAGATTTTTAAGACCTAAACCCTATATAAAACCTTAGGATTCGCCCAAAGGAGGCAAGTTTTGTATTATTGAGTACTTTTGCATGGCAACTAGTGTGAGAGAATTCTCTAAACATATCTCTTACTTTTCTTTTGAATTTTGATTATGAAATCTATTCTATCTTTTGCTTTCATAGTTATGAGTAGCTAAATTCTCATCTAAGGTTGTGATGGAACCTATTGGTTGATGAACTTCTGGCTTATGTAAATACAACTTGTTAGTTAATCTCTATTTGTTCAACTTCGTTCTTGTTGTAGTTAAATGATAGGATCCTCAATTAGCTGTGCCTATTTAGTGTGCATAACTTGGAAAAGAATGCATATTTAAGTTATTGTTGAACAACACCATACCTAGATTATTAGAGGAATCTATAATTGCGGGTTTAAAGGTAGGATTAGAAATAATGAAACCTTGGGTGTAATCTAAAGTGAACTGTGATAATTAAAGCAAGCTAGGATAGCTCAGAAGAGTGCAATAGTAAATTACTATAATTACTCGGGAGAGATTTACGGTAGAAATATTGTTCATGATTGATAAAGAGATATTGATAAATTTGTATGAGCATAAACAGAAGGAATTCCATCAATAGGGGAAATCATCACCTTAGTCTTTCTCATTCTTGTTTACAATATATTCAGTTGTTATTTCAGTTAATTAGTTCTTTGCAAAAGTAGTTATTAGGAAACACTCAAGGAGATATTTGAATATTTGGGAAGCTGATTCAGAAGATTGTTGGGTTTTGAAGATTGTAGTTGGTAGGTTAACTCTCTGAGGATTCGATCCTGTGTGTAATACTTGGGTTATATTTGCTGCAACCGCTTTGTCCATTTTAGAAGGCATAGTTGGGCGTGATCAAATTTTGGCGCCGTTGCCAGGGAGTGAATGGAATAATCAATTGCCATTGATAGAATTACAAGATTCTTGTTGTTGTCAGATTTATCTCTACACATTTTCAATTGAAAATTTTGACGATTTTTGAATCGGTTGATCAGGTGCATGCCTAGAAAATCTACAAGGACTGTAGAACTACTTGAAGGACTCTCAGACCCAGAGCAAACTTTCCGGGCACTAAACCGGGCAAACAAAAACATCAACAATCTCAGCAGACATTGAAACTAGACACCGACATGGGAGACATAAATGATCCTAACCAACAAGCTGGGTTGAATGTTAGAGAAGAGGCGCAGGAGGCGCCTGAGGGTGCACTTTTTGATTGGGCATAATCAACTGCTAACAATTTGGATACTGCCATTATTGTGCCCGCCGTTCAAGCTGAATCATTCTAGATCACAAATAATATGCTACACTTGTTGCAAAACAAAGGACTCTTTTATGGGAAACAAGTTGAAGACCCTCAACAGCATTTGAAGAATTTCCTATCTATATGTAAAATGCAGAGACAACCCAATGTGACACCGGAAGCAATCAGGCTATTGTTGTTTCCATTCTCAATTACAGGAGCTGCACAGGTATGGCTCAACTCACTTCCAATCAACTCTATAGCAACATGGGATGAGTTAGTCAAACAATTCCACAACAAGTTCCACCCACCTAACAAAACAGCTCAACAAATTGATGAGATTGTAAGCTTCAAGCAAAAAACGTATGGAGACATTACATGAGACTTGGGGCAGATTTAAGGATATACTAGTCATGTGTCCTCACTATGGTGTTCCAGAACAGATGTTGGGTCAAAGGTTTTATATGGGGCTCTCGGATAGCATGAAGAATATAGTTGATGCCTCAGCAGGTGGGGCTTTTCTTAGAAAGACCTAGAGAGAAGGCCAGAATTTGCTAGACAAGATGGCTCAAAATTCAGATGGACAACCAGAAATGCTCCTATCACTCCAGTGGTACACTCTGCGCCTCTGGACCATTCCAAAACTATGGCGGAAAACATGGCCACTCTTTTGACATAGATGAGCATCCTGACCAAAAAGGTGATAGAATATTGAGTTAAGTAGCAGGTACATATTGTAGATACTACCAATGAGGGTTTATGCACATCTTGCATTAGCCAACCCATAGGTAATGCATGACTGTAGAATAGGAACATCACCATTAGCATGAAGACATAAATTATGTGGCTAATTATGGAGGTCGGCGACAGGGAAATCAGAATTGGGGTCAGCAGGCTCCACAGCAATACAGGCCCCCCCAGGCATAATACAATGCAGGAGGTATGAGGCCACCCAACAATATGGCTCCATATCCTAGACCTCACACTTTCAACAATCAACAGCAAGGGTATCATCCACCTCCACACCAACACAGGGGTAGACATGAAGATGGGTTCGCAAGGCTTGAAGCTATGATGCAGCAGGTTATTGGGTCAAATGCCAAAATCATTGAAAGAGTAGATGCACACGATGCAGTTATTAAAAATATCGAGGTGCAAGTGGGCCAGATTGCTATGACCCTGGACAATCGTCCTCAAGGGACATTACCTGTAGACACTCAAACCAACCCAAAAGATCAAGTCCCAAAGCAGCTGATGGCAGTGAGTCTGAGAAATGGTAGAGATCTTGATGCTGAACAAGAAAAAACTAGAGGCAATTTGCAGGCTGAGACACCCATTCCAGTACCCATTGAACTGGATGAGTCTACAGGATTGACAAAAGTTACAGTCCAGCCAGCAACTAAAAATATTGATGTGCAGCAGGAAACTGAGAAAGCAGCTGAACAGGTAGAACAGCCGGTTGTGGAACAAGTAGCAGAGAAGGAAAAATCCCAAGTGATTGGGAAGAAGAGGCCTCCAGCCCCATTTTGTCAAAGGTTGGCCAAGCACCGGAAGGAGGAACATTACAAGAAGTTCTTTGAAATGCTCAACCAAATCCAGGTAAACATTCCCTTAATTGAAGCTTTGAAAGAGATGCCTGGGTATGCTAAAATGATGAAAGACTTGATGTCGCGAAAGTTTGATATTCAAGACTTGGCCATAGTTACTCTTACTCAGACATGTAGTGCAGTAGTATCCGGACCCATAGCTGAAAAGTTATCTGACCTAGGTAGCTTTACTATTCTTTGCAACTATAGGGAACTTTGCCTTTACTAAGGCATTGTGTGATTTGGGGGCCAGTATCAATCTTATGACCTTGGTGATATATAAGAGGCTGGGCATTGGGAGAGCCAAGCCTACTTCAATGTTACTACAGCTAGCTGATAGGACTGTAAAAACGGCCATTCGGGATATTAGATGATGTGCTCATTCAGGTGGGGAAGTTTGTATTTCCCGCCGACTTTGTGATCTAGACTGCAAGGTGGATGAGGAAATTCCTATAATCTTAGGAAGACCATTCTTAGCCAAGGGGAGAGCATTGATCGATTGTGAGAATGGGGAGCTTAAGATGAGACTAAACGATGAAGAGATCATCTTCAATGTACATAAATCTATAAGGCGCCCAATTAAGTTCGCAAACTGCTCCCTTATTGATGCAGTAGATGTGATAGTGGAGACAAACGATGTAGCATTGATAGCTGAAGATCCACTACAAGCATGCCTAATGATCTTATAAGAGGTAAATGGTGAAAGTTTGGCGGAATGGGTGTTAGCACTGGAAGGTAGGGGGTTTTGGGATAGAAATTTGGAATTTGAATGTAACGACCCGACCGGTCGTTTTAGAAAATTACGCCCCAATCCCCAATTTAACTATTCCCCTAAGTTCATTTCTGCTATTGTGGTTTGCCGAGAGAGTCGGTTCTGAAATTAGGAGCATTTTGGGACACTTAGTCCCTAAAGGAGAGCTTTAAAGCTAGAAAATGGTCCGTAGCCGGAACAGTGTTAAGACGATCTCGGAACGAAAATCCGATGGTTCCATTAGCTCCGTTGGGTGATTTCGGGGTTAGGAGCGCGTTCGGAATGTATTGTCTCCATTTATCGCTGCATATGTAATGGAATACATTTCCCTATCATATGTTGAAGCATGCAAGAGGGGTTGCTCTGACGGTAAGCAACCCCCACTTCCAACCGAGAGGTTGTGAGTTCGAGTCTCCCCAAGAGCAAGGTGGGAAGTTCTTGGAGGGAAGGATGCCGGGGGTCTATTTGGAAGGGATTACACTGGGTAGGGGTAAGGTCTGCGTACACACTACCCTCCCCAAACCCCACTAAGTGGGATTATACTGGGTTATTGTTGTTGTTTGAACGATAGGTGAGATTTTGATCCGGGGGTCCGAATGGAATTCCGACAATTTCTATAGCTTCGTTATGTGATTTTGGATAGGTCCGCAAATTTTCAAGTCATTCGGACGTCGTTTGGTTGGAGTGTTGATCGAATGTGCAATTCGGAAAATTTTAAGAAATTTAGGCTTGAATTCGATGTGAATTATGGGTTTTGATGTTGTTAGACGTGTTTTTATGATTGGAACAAGTTTGTATCGTATTTTGGAGTATGTTGGTGGTTTTCGTTGGGGTCCCGGGGGCCTCGGGATGAATTCGGACCATCAAACGGGCATTTTGAAGCCTTGAAAAACCTGCAGAAAATTGCAGGTCAGTGCAGCAGGGATTTGGCCTTCGCGTTCGCGTGAAGGTGGTTGCGTTCGCGTAGGCCAGTCATGCCAAGGCATCGCGTTCGCGATAAGACCAACGCGTTCGCGTAGGTGGTGAGATGTGATGCTTCGCGTTCACGTGACCTAGGTTTGCGAACGCCTAGAAGGGGGAGAGTCAGCATCGCGTTTGCGTAGTCGCTGTCGCGTTCGCATAGAGGTGGGACTTGGCGCCGGGGAATTTTGTGCTTCGCGGACGCGTGGGGAGCATCGCGTTCGCGAAGGGTAAATTGAACAGACCTTCGCGGACGCGTGAGTACCTTCGCGAACGCGTAGAGCACTGGGGTCTGGCAGTGAGTTTAAGTTCAGAACATAACACCCGCGAACCCCATACACAAAAACGCCATTTTTGAGCTCCAAGAGAGGATTTTGAAGGGGAAACGCTGGGATATCATCGGGAAATCACCGGGGGTAAGTTTCTTGACCTTAATTCGTTGGTTTATCATGAAATCCGTGATTATTTCACTGAAATTGGAAGATTAAAGATGGGTTTGAGCCCTAGGCCTAAATGTTAGAAAATCTTTGATTTGAGTGGCCAAATGGAGTCCGATTTTGGTAAATTTTATATGCCTAGACTCGTATTGAGATAAGGAACCCGAATATATAATTTTCGTGATTTTTTGATAAGCGTACCGAAAGTCGGGTTTTGGCAACTTGTGGGTTTTGGTATATTTTGAGTTATTTTGATTGGGTAATGCCCAATTGGCCTATTTTGATGTGATTCTATTGATTTTTATCGGATACTACACTTGTGGAGGCCGACATTCGCGGCAAGAGGGTTATTTCTTAGCGGTTTTGTACCGGAATTGAGGTAAGTGGCTTGTCTAACCTCGTGTGGGGGACTTTCACCCCTAGGATATTATTGTGATACTTTAAATGCCTTGTACGCGAGGTGACGGGCGTGTACATGCGCTGGTTGTTGAACACATACTTTACTCAAAATGTTCAATGAGTGATATTCCCGTTCTTAGTTGTTAAATTCGATATTCCTACCCGGTAGTAGTTAGAAAAGCATGATTAGATAGAATCTAATTGTCTAGTTGCTTAATTGACTTACTTGAGTTTTCTTGGTAATCGCTGGCGCTGTTCATCGGCGAAGTTATCATTAAGCATATTATACTTCTCTCTCTGTATTCCTTTACTTGCTGTGGTTATGGAATACGGGTTCGATTCCCCAGATCTTGAGCTTATTGAAATATGGACTACGAGTTCGATTCCCGAGATCCTGAGCTTATTGAAATATGGACTACGGGTTCGATTCCCGAGATCCTGAGCTTATTGAAATATAGACTACGGGTTCGATTCCCGAGATCCTGAGATTATTGAAATGTGGACTACGGGTTCGATTCCCGAGATCCCGAGATTATTAAAATGTGGACTACGGGTTCGATTCCCGAGATCCTGAGATTTATTGAAATATGGTCTATGGGTTCGATTCCCGAGATCCTGAGATTTATTGAAATATGGTCTACGGGTTCGATTCCCGAGATCCTGAGATTATTGGTAGGGGCTGCGGGTTCGATTCCCACAGATCCTGGATTTGTTTATTTGAGTTGGTTATTTGTTGTTAGCTTAATTGTAGACAGTTGCAGTAATCATCATAATGTTGTTATTTCGGAAATTATTATCATTTAAACTTTTTATTTTGTTATCATCATTATATTATTGTTTTCTCAGTAGGGCCCTGACCTACCTCGTCACTACTCCATCGAGGTTAGGCTTGGCACTTACTGAGTACCGCCGTGGTGTACTCATGCTACTCTTCTGCACACTTTTTGTTGTGCAAATCTAGGTACATCAGAGCAGGCTCGTACTAGGTGATTCCGCAGCTTTCTGGGAGACTTCGAGGTATGATCTGCTACGTCCGCGGATCCGAAGGCTTCCCTTCTATTCTAGTATTACTAGTTGACATTTTTCTTCATTTCGTTGTTAGATACTCTTTACACATAGAGCCACAGTTGTATTTCCCTTTTAGTCTGTGTTACCGTGGGGTTCCGGATCTTGGTAGTGTTTTATTCATTGTGTGACGGATGTATGTGCCAAGCGGCACTTATTACATTCCTTTTATATTGTTTTCCGCTATTTTCTTATTAAATGTTCATAAACGTGTATATTCTGCATCGTGTTAGGCTTACCTAGTCACAGAGACTGGGTGCCGTCATGACAGGTTCACGATTAGTGAACTAGGGTCGTGACAAGTTGGTATCGTAGCTCTAGGTTCATAGGAGTCACGGGACACAAACCAGTTACTTAGAGTCTCGCTGATCGATATGGAGATGTTTGTATTTATCTACGAGAGGCTATGTAACCGTTTAGGAAACTCTTCATTTCTTTTGGATTCCTTGTCGTGCGACATTTTTGGCACCAAATCTAAACTTTTGCTTTCTATTATCTCACAGATGGTGAGGACATGTGCTACTCGCGAGGATCAGGCACACGCGCCCCCTGCTGCCGCCGCCAGAGGCCGGGGCCGTGGTAGAGGACTAGGACGCGCCCGAAGTGCAGCCACAACACCCGCGTGCGCTGCCACTGAGGCACCACCGGTGGATCAGGTTGTAGCGCAGGCACCTGGTACATCGGCTACAGCTGCTACTACTCTAGGAGACCCTGGCCCAGTTCATGAGCATGTATACTACTTTAGCTCGGGCAGAGTTACGTCCTCTCACTGCAGCTACGTCTCAGGCCGGGGGAGTGGCCCAGACTCCCGCAACCGTTACACCTGAGCAGCGTGTGCCAGTGGGACAGGTTCCAGAGGTTTTGGTTATGCCTCCTGCCGCCCCAGCACAGCCCGGAGGTGGACCAGCTGCCTCTGAGGACGAGCAACGTAGATTGGAGAGGTTCAAGAAATACGACCCTCCAGTGTTTAGTGGTTTGGCTTCAGATGATGCATTGGGTTTCCTAGAGGAGTGTCATCGTATTCTTCGTACTATGGGGATTGTGGAGACCAGCGGGGTTTCCTTCACTTCTTTTCAGTTTCGTGGGGACACTTATGATTGGTGGCGCACGTATGAGTTGGATAGCCCAGAGGAGTCTGCTTCATTAACTTGGACGCAGTTTTCAGATCTATTTTTGAGGGAGTTTGTTCCACAGAGCCTTAGGGATTCTTGGCGCTCGGAGTTCGAGCGGTTGCGACAGGGCTCCATGTTAGTATCAAAGTATGCTATTAGTTTCACCCATCTAGCCAGGCATGCACCGGCTTTGGTAGCCACGGTTCGGGAGAGAGTGCGGAGATTTATTGAGGGCCTTGTTCCGCCTATCCGATCCAGCATGGCCAGAGAGCTTGAGACAGATATATCTTATCAGCAGGCAGCTAGCATTGCCAAGAGGATCGAGAGTATGCTCCCTAGAGAGCGGAGAAAGAGAGAGGCCAAGAGGTCTCGTAAGTCGGGCCATTTCTCTGGTGCCCGCACTTCAGCAACAGGTCGTTTTGGCAGGGGTTATTCCGGTCGTCCAGTTCACTCAGCATTGCCCGCAGCCGGTAGTACCCCAGCTCTTCCAGCACCTCAGGAGCCTTATTATGCTCCCCCAGTTTCCAGTGCACCTCCTGCGCGGGGTCCTTCCAGGGGTCAGACTAGTGGGGGTGAGGCCGGTCAGTCACAGTCACCGTGTCCTCCCAGAGCTTGTTTCGAGTGCGGGGATACTCGCCACCTGGTTAGGGAGTGCCCCAGGCGCAGGAGAGGAGCCCCTCATCAGTCATCACAGCATCCGCGTGGTTCTCAGGGCCAGCAGGCTATCATTCCAGCCCCAGCTGCCACTCCACCTGCCCAGTCATCCAGGGGCGGGGGTCAGTGTTCCAGAGGCCGCCCTCGAGAGGGGGGACAGGCCAGATTCTATGCTATTCCTGATCGCGCTGCGGCTGTTGCATCTGACTCTGTTATCGCAGGTATTATTATGGTTAGTCACAGGGAGGCATCGGTTCTATTCGACCCTGGTTCCACTTTTTCATATGTGTCTTCTTACTTTGATTCTCATCTGGGTGTGCCTCGGGATTCTTTGAGTGCCCCCATTTATGTTTCCACTCCGGTGGGTGATTCTTTGGTTGTGGACCGCGTATATCGGTCGTGTTTGGTTACTATTTGTGATTTTGAGACCAGAGCGGATCTATTGCTGCTCGGGATGGTCGATTTTGATATTATTCTGGGCATGGATTGGTTGTCACCCCATTATGCTATTCTTGATTGTCACGCCAAGACCGTGACGCTGGCTATGCCAGGCATTCCACGTATTGAGTGGAGTGGTACTCTAGATCACACCCCTAGCCGTGTTATTTCTTTTCTCAGAGCTCAGCGTATGGTTGAGAAGGGGTGTGCTGCTTATCTAGCTTATGTGCGGGACGTCAGTGTTGACACTCCCTCTATTGATTTTGTTTATGTGGTACATGACTTTGCTAATGTATTTCCAGCTGATCTTCCGGGCATGCCGCCCGACAGAGATATTGACTTTGCTATTGACTTGTTGCCGGGCACTCAGCCCATTTCTATTCCACCGTACCATATGGCTCCTCCTGAGCTGAAGGAGTTGAAGGATCAGTTACAGGAGTTATTGGGCAAGGGTTTTATTCGACCCAGTGTTTCGCCTTGGGGTGCTCCTGTATTGTTTGTGAAGAAAAAGGACGGTTCTATGCGTATGTGTATTGACTATCGTCAGCTGAACAAGGTTACAGTGAAGAACCGATATCCTTTGCCCCGTATTGATGATTTATTTGACCAACTACAGGGCGCACAGGTGTTTTCTAAGATTGATTTGCGCTCTGGGTATCACCAGCTGAAGATTCGGGAGCCAGATATCCCAAAGACTGCCTTCAGGACCCGGTATGGTCACTATGAGTTCCTCGTGATGTCTTTTGGGCCGACTAATGCCCCAGCAGCCTTTATGCATTTGATGCACAGTGTGTTCAGGCCTTATCTGGACTCGTTCGTGATTGTCTTCATTGATGATATTCTAGTATATTCTCGGAGCCGGGAAGAGCACGAGCAGCATTTGAGGATAGTGCTTCAGATCCTGAAGGAGAAGCAGCTTTATGCCAAGTTCTCTAAATGTGAATTTTGGTTGAGTTCAGTGGCATTTTTGGGCCACGTGGTGTCGAGTGATGGTATTCGAGTAGATCCGAGGAAGGTGGAGGCCATGCAGAGTTGGCCCAGACCCTCCTCCGCTACTGAGATTCGTAGTTTCCTTAGTTTGGCGGGCTATTACCGTCGTTTTGTAGAGGGGTTCTCTTCGATTGCAGCACCTATGACCAGATTGACCCAAAAGGGTGCCCCTTTTCAGTGGACAGACGAGTGTGAGTCGAGCTTTCAGAAGCTCAAGATAGCTTTGACTTCGGCCCCTATATTGATGTCGCCTACAGGTCGGGGTCCTATACCGTATATCGTGATGCCTCACGAGTTGGACTCGGCGCGGTATCGATGCAGGACGGTAGGGTGATTGCCTACGCGTCGAGACAGCCGAAGGTGCATGAGAAGAATTACCCTCTGTTCATGATTTGGAGCTAGCTACCATTGTTCACGCCTTGAAAATTTGGCGTCATTATTTATATGGGTTCCTTGTGAGATCTACACCGATCACCGGAGCTTGCAGCACTTGCTTAAGCAGAAGGACCCGAATATGCGTCAGAGGAGATGGTTGGAGCTACCGAAGGACTATGATATTACTATTCTCTATCATCCGGCAAGGCTAATGTGGTTGCCGATGCCTCGAGTCGTCGGGCAGAGATTGGGGAGCTTGGCGTATCTACCAGCCTTCTGGAGAGGCCTATGGCGATGGATGTTCAGTCTTAGCCAGACAGCTTGTTAGATTGGATCTTTCTGAGCCCAGCCCGGTTCTCGGCTGTGTGATTTCTCGGTCTTCTCTATCCGACCGCATCAGGGAGCGTCAGTTCGACGACCCTCATTTGCTTGTCCTCCGGGATAGAGTTCGGCGTGGTGATGCTCGAGATGTTACCATCGGAGATGATGGAGTTATGAGGATGCAGGGGCGCATCTGTGTGCCCAATGTAGATGATCTTCGAGAGCTGATTCTAGCAGAGGCCCATAGCTCGCGGTATTCCATCCATCCGGGAGCCGCGAAGATGTATCGGGACTTGAAACAGCATTACTGGTGGAGGCGGATGAAGAGGGATATAGTTGATTATGTTTCTAGATGCCTCAACTGCCAGCAGGTGAAGTATGAGCATCAGCGTCCGGGTGGATTGATGCAACAGATCGAGATTCCCGAGTGGAAATGGGAGCGCATTACCATGGACTTTGTATCTGGACTTCCACCGACGGTTAGGAAGTTTGATTCCATTTGGGTCATTGTGGATCGGCTGACCAAGTCCGCCCATTTTATACCGATGAGCACTACATATTCATCGAAGCGACTGGCGGAGATCTATATCAGGGAGGTAGTTCGACTGCATGGTATTCCAGTTTCCATCATTTCAGATAGAGGCACTCAGTTCACTTCACGGTTCTGGAGAGCTGTACAGCAGAGTTAGGTACTCGGGTGGAGCTGAGCACAGCCTTTAACCCCCAGACTAATGGGCAGTCCGAGCGCACTATTCAGATTTTGGAGGATATGCTCCGTGCGTGCGTGATTGAGTTTGGAGGTTCATGGGATCACTTCTT
This sequence comes from Nicotiana noctiflora, assembly GCA_032618575.1. NCBI lineage: Eukaryota > Viridiplantae > Streptophyta > Magnoliopsida > Solanales > Solanaceae > Nicotiana > Nicotiana noctiflora. Next base: position 15,888 of record JASVEL010004421.1, read on the forward strand.
GCCACTGGCGGAGTTTGCTTATAACAACAGCTACCAGTCTAGTATTCGGATGGCACCGTACGAGGCCCTATATGGTAGGAGGTGCAGGTCTCCCGTGGGTTGGTTTGAGCCGGGCGAGGCCAGGTTGCTAGGTACTAATATGGTTCAGGATGCTATGGACAAGGTCAAGGTGATTCAGGACAGACTTCGTGCAGCCCAGTCTAGACAGAAGAGTTATGCGGACAAGAAGGTTCGCGATGTGGCTTTTATGGTCGGCGAGCGGGTTCTACTTCGAGTCTCGCCCATGAAGGGCGTTATGAGGTTTGGGAAGAAAGGAAAGATGAGTCCTAGATTTATTGGCCCTTTTGAGATTTTGAGGCGTGTTGGGGAGGTTGCTTATGAGTTGGCCTTACCTCCTAGTCTAGCCGGAGTTCACCCCGTATTTCATGTCTCCATGCTCTGGAGATACCATGGTGACCCGTCGCATGTGTTGGATTTCACATCTGTTCAGCTAGACAAGGATCTGTCTTATGTTGAGGAGCCAGTAGCCATTCTAGACAGGCAGGTCAGAAAGCTAAGGTCAAAGAACATCGCTTCGGTAAAGGTTCAGTGGCGGGGCCAGCCGGTCGAGGAGGCGACTTGGGAGACCGAGCAGGATATGCGCAACCAGTACCCTCATCTTTTCACTACTCCAGGTATGTTTTCTATGCTCGTTCGAGGACGAACGAATCTTTAAGTGTGGGAAGATGTAACGACCCGACCGGTCGTTTTAGAAAATTACGCCCCAATCCCCAATTTAACTGTTCCCCTAAGTTCATTTCTGCTATTGTGGTTTGCCGAGAGAGTCGGTTCTGAAATTAGGAGCATTTTGGGACACTTAGTCCCTAAAGGAGAGCTTTAAAGCTAGAAAATGGTCCGTAGCTAGAACAGTGTTAAGACGATCTCGGAACGAAAATCCGATGGTTCCATTAGCTCCGTTGGGTGATTTCGGGGTTAGGAGCGCGTTCAGAATGTATTTTGGAGGTCCGTAGCTCAATTAGGCTTGAAATGCCGAAGGATGAAATTTTGGCGAATCTGAACGATAGGTGAGATTTTGATCCGGGGTCGGAATGGAATTCCGACAATTTCAATAGCTTCGTTATGTGATTTTGGATATGTCCGCAAATTTTCAAGTCATTCGGACGTCGTTTGGTTGGAGTGTTGATCGAATGTGCAATTCGGAAAGTTTTAAGAAATTTAGGCTTGAATTCGATGTGAATTATGGGTTTTGATGTTGTTAGACGTGTTTTTATGATTGGAACAAGTTTGTATCATATTTTGGAGTATGTTGGTGGTTTTCGTTGGGGTCCCGGGGGCCTCGGGATGAATTCGGACCATCAAACGGGCATTTTGAAGCCTTGAAAACCTCCAGAAAATTGCAGGTCAGTGCAGCAGGGATTTGGCCTTCGCGTTCGCGTGAAGGTGGTTGCGTTCGCGTAGGCCAGTCATGCCAAGGCATCGCGTTCGCGATAAGACCAACGCGTTCGCGTAGGTGGTGAGATGTGTTGCTTCGCGTTCGCGTGACCTAGGTTCGCAAACACGTAGAAGGGGGAGAGTCAGCATCGCGTTCGCGTAGTTGCTGTCGCGTTCGCATAGAGGTGGGACTTGGCGCCGGGGAATTTCGTGCTTCGCGGACGCGTGGGGAGCGTCGCGTTCGCGAAGGGTAAATTGGTCAGATCATCGCGAACGCGTGAAAGGCAACGCGAACGCGATAAAGGAATTGGTCTGGCAGTGAGTTTAAGTTCGGAACATAACAGCCGCGGCCCCCATACACAAAAACGCCATTGTTGAGCGCCAAGAGAGGATTTTGAAGGGGAAACGCTGGGATATCATCGGGAAATCATCGGGGTAAGTTTCTTGACCTTAATTCGTTGGTTTATCATGAAATCCGTGATTATTTCACTGAAAATGGTGGATTAAAGGTGGGTTTGAGCCCTAGGCCTAAATGTTAGAAAATCTCTGATTTGAGTGGGCAAACGGAGTCCGATTTTGGTAAATTTTATATGCCTAGACTCGTATTGAGATAAGGAACCCGAATATATAATTTTCGTGACTTTTCGATAAGCGTACCGAAAGTCGGGTTTTGGCAACTTGTGGGTTTTGGTATATTTTGAGTTATTTTGATTGGGTAATGCCCAATTGGCCTATTTTGATGTGATTCTATTGATTTTTATCGGATACTACACTTGTGGAGGCCGACATTCGTGGCAAGAGGGTTATTGCTTAGCGGTTTTGTACCGGAATTGAGGTAAGTGGCTTGTCTAACTTCGTGTGGGGGACTTTCACCCCTAGGATATTATTGTGATACTTTAAATGCCTTGTACGCGAGGTGACGGGCGTGTACATGCGCTGGTTGTTGAACACATACTTTACTCAAAATGTTCAATGAGTGATATTCCTGTTCTTAGTTGTTAAATTCGATATTCCTACCCAGTAGTAGTTAGAAAAGCATGATTAGATAGAATCTAACTGTCTAGTTGCTTAATTGACTTACTTGAGTTTTCTTGGTAATCGCTGGCGCTGTTCATCGGCGAAGTTATCATTAAGCATATTATACTTCTCTCTGTGTATTCCTTTACTTGCTGTGGTTATGGACTACGGGTTCGATTCCCGAGATCTTAAGCTTATTGAAATATGGACTACGGGTTCGATTCCCGAGATCCTGAGCTTATTGAAATATGGACTACGGGTTCGATTCCCGAGATCCTGAGCTTATTGAAATATGGACTACGGGTTCGATTCCCGAGATCCTGAGATTATTGAAATATGGACTACGGGTTCGATTCCCGAGATCCTGAGATTATTGAAATGTGGACTACGGGTTCGATTCCCGAGATCCTGAGATTATTCAAATGAGGACTACGGGTTCGATTCCCGAGATCCTGATTTATTGGTAGGGACTGCGGGTTCGATTCCCGGAGATCCTGAGTTATTGAGATATTATTGAGACATGGGCTGCGGGTTCGATTCCCGGAGATCCAGAGGTACCGAGAATGGGACCGTGGGTTCAATTCCCACAGATCCTGGATTTGTTTATTTGAGTTGGTTATTTGTTGTTAGCTTAATTGTAGACAGTTGCAGTAATCATCATAATGTTGTTATTTCGGAAATTATTATCATTTAAACTTTTTATTTTGTTATCATCATTATATTATTGTTTTCTCAGTAGGGCCCTGACCTACCTCGTCACTACTCCATCGAGGTTAAGCTTGGCACTTACTGAGTACCGCCGTGGTGTACTCATGCTACTCTTCTGCACACTTTTGTTGTGCAGATCCAGGTACATCATAGCAGGCTCGTACTAGGTGATTCCGCAGCTTTCTGGGAGACTTCGAGGTATGATCTGCTACGTCCGCGGATCCGGAGGCTTCCTTTCTATTCTAGTATTACTAGTTGACATTTTTCTTCATTTCGTTGTTAGATACTCTTTACACATAGAGCCACAGTTGTATTTCCCTTTTAGTCTGTGTTACCGTGGGGTTCCGGATCTTGGTAGTGTTTTATTCATTGTGTGACGGATGTATGTGCCAAGCGGCACGAATTACATATCTTTTATGTTATTTTTCCGCTGTTTCTTATTTAAGTATTTATAACTTATATATTCCGCAACGTGTTAGGCTTACCTAGTCTTGGGAACTGGGTGCCATCACGACATGTTCACAATTGGTGAACTAGGGTCGTGACATTGAACCTCTACACCTAGAAAAATAGAGAGACCCCTCCAGCAAAACCATGCATTGATGAACCACCCAAGCTGGAACTCAAGCCATTACCAGCTCATCTTAGGTATGAATTTCTGGGCGCTAACTCCACGTTACATGTTATTATCTCATCCGGTTTGCTAGATGTGCAGGCTCAACAACTTATACAGGTACTCAAGGAATGCAAAACTACCATTGGTTGGACTATGGAAGACATAAAAGGGATCAGCCCCGCCTATTGCATGCACAAGATTCTCCTGGAAGAGGGACACAACCCTTCGAGGGAACATCAGAGAAGGTTGAACCCAAACATGAAGGAGTGGTGAAGAAAGAGGTGATAAAGTGGTTAGATGCAAAAATTATTTTCCCAATCTCTGATAGATCTGGGTTAGCCCAGTTCAATGTGTACCAAAGAAGGGTGGCATGACGGTTGTGAAGAATGAAAATAATGAGTTAATTTCAACAAGAACCGTCACCGGCTGGAGGATCTGCATGGACTACCGGAAATTGAATCTAGCCACCCGAAAGGACCACTTCCCACTTCCCTTCATTGACTAAATGCTCAAAAGGTTGGCAGGGAGGTCACACTTTTATTTCTTAGATGGGTACTCAGGGTACAATCAAATCTCTATTACCCCTGAGAATAGAGAAAAGACCTCATTCACATGCCCTTATGGCATTTTTGCCTTCAGGAGGATGCCATTTGGCCTATGCAATGCACCTGCAACATTCCAAAGGTGCGTGATGGCCATATTTACTGACATGGTGGAAGAGATTATGGAGGTGTTCATGGATGACTTCTCAGTGGTAGGGAATTCGTTTGATGAATGCCTGATCAATCTGACGCGTGTGCTGAAACGGTGCATTGGGACTAACTTAGTTCTAAATTGGGAAAAATGTCATTTCATGGTACAAGAAGGAATAGTCTTGGGGCACCGGTTTCTAGCAAGGGAATTGAGGTTGATCGAGCAAAAGTTGATGTTATTTCAAAGCTGCCTTCACCAACTTCTGTCAAAGCCATTAGAAGCTTTCTTGGACATGCCGACTTTCAATGGAGGTTTATTAAAGACTTCTCCAAAATTGCTACCCCCCTCTATAAGTTATTGGAAAAAGATCACTCTTTTGTATTTTCTGATTATTGCAGGACTGCATTTGAGGAATTAAAGAAGAGGCTGGTCACAACACCAATCATTGTTGCCCCCAACTGGGAGCAACCATTCGAGCTCATGTGCGATGCTAGTGACTATAAAGTGGGGGCAGTGCTGGGCCAACGGAAGGACTAGTTGATGCATCCAATCTACTATGCTAGTAAAACACTGAGTGGAGCCCAGCTAAATTACAAAGTGACGGAAAAGGAGATGCTGGCGGTAGTATTTGCCTTTGACAAGTTCAAGTCCTATATTATAGGATCCAAGGTAATTGTATACACTGACCATGCAACACTTAGATGTCTAATTGAAAAGAAGGACTCTAAGCCGGGCCTAATTCGTTGGGTGCTGCTACTGCAAGGGCACCGTAAGGGCATTGAAAATCAAGCTGTTGATCATTTATCATGACTTGAAGGAGCTGAAAATGTTAAAGAAAGTGAAGAAATTTTGGAAACCTTTCCAGACGAGCTGCTGCTCGCTACCACTCTTCTTGTAGCGCCATGGTATGCAGACTATGCAAATTACCTGTCCTGTGGTATTGTTCCTCACGAACTGTTATTGGTCCAGAGGAAAAGATTATTTCGTAAAAGCCAATTAGACTATTGGTTTGAGCCCTACTTGTTTAGAATTTGCCTTGATAACATGATCCGGAGATGCATCCCCGAGATCGAACAATCTTCTGTCTTGCAGGGTTGTCATACTTTGGCATATGGTGGCCAGTTCAGAGGAATCCAAACAACAGCTAAGGTGCTCGAGGCAGGATTTTTCTGAAAAATGGTGTTTAAAGATGCACACTTATGGGTAAAAGGGTGTAATGAATTTCAACGCACCGGGAACATCTCCCGGCGTCACGAGATGACCATGAAGCCAATCCAAGAGCTGGAAGTATTTGATGTCTAGGGGATAAATTTCATGGGTCCCTTCGTCAGCTCTTATGGCAATAAGTATATTCTTGTTGCTATAGATTATGTGTCCAAATGGGTGGAACCTGTAGCATTACCCACCAATGATGCTAAGGTGGTGGTGGTATTTCTAAAAAAAAAAAAAACATATTCACTCGCTTTGGGACACCGAAGGCAATAAGCGACTGGGACACTCACTTTTCTAATCGTGCATTTGAAAAATTATTGGCAAAATATGATATGAGGCATAAGGTGGCTACTCCATATCACCCGCAGACCAGTGGGCAAGTTGAAGTATCCAACTGGGAAATAAATATGTACTAACAAAAATAGTGAACGCCACAAGGACCGACTGGTCAAGGAAGCTTGATGATGCACTATGAGCCTATAGGACAACTTTTAAGACACCGATTGGCATGTCACCATACAAATTGATGTTTAGGAAAGCTTGTCACCTACCCGTTGAATTGGAGCATAAATCATGGTGGGTACTTAAACAACTAAATCTCAACTGGGAAGAAGCGGGCAAGGCAAGAGTCACTAGATTACATGAGTTAGAAAAGTTTCGATATCTGGCTTTTGAGATCACGAGGTTATATAAGGAGAGGATGAAGCGGATGCATGACCAAAACATCAAAGAGTGCAACTTTATATCCGGGGACAAGGTATTACTTTATGATTGTTCCCGGGCAAATTGAAGTCAAGATGGTCTGGTCCATTTCGGGTAGTTGAAGTGTTACTATCTGGAGCTGTGAAAATAAGTACTAAAGATGAATTTCACACTTTCAGAGTCAATGGAGAGCGGTTAAAAATGTTTGTGGGCATGGATGAAGCCAAAGAGAAGTCTGAGCTACATTTGAATGAGCCACAAAGGTTGAGCAAGCCTTAATTGCGCTAAGTTAAGTCGTGTTGCGACGTTAAATCAGGCGCTACGTGGGAGGCAACCTACGAAATTATTGTAATTGTAAACATTATAGTTAGACTATACAAAAAAGAACTAACTTCTAGGCGTTAGATTTAGAGAGCTGCTTCTATCGCGGTGAAACTGCGGTGGAATGCCCTCTCTGAAGATCATCCACCGCGGTTGGACCGCGATCGCGATCAAACCGCGGTGGAATGTGCTCTCTAAACTTTATCGCTCGCGGTTCCACCGCGACCGCGAACATGCCCAGGTATGTCGGTTAAAAATATTTACATTTTATTCCCCCCCCCCCCTTTATATTTTACCCTAAAAACTTAAACCCTCCCTCTGTTTTCCCACACCAGCTCTCCCTCTCCCCTAAATCCTCCTCCCTCTCTCTTCCAAACACAGTTCTCCATTCTCCTATCTCTTCTTCTTCTTCTTCTTCTTCTTCTTCTTCTTCTTCTTCTTCTTCTTTCCCTCTCCTTCCCCCACCTCCATTAACACTATTCATCTTCCCCCCTCTACCACAAGTAAGTTATTCTCTTCCCTCTCTATTTATTTCTATTCTAAGTAGTGTAATTTAGTAGTAGTAGTTTTTTTTTAAACTCTAGTTATAATTAGTGTACAAATTGCATTTTTTTTTAAATTTCTTGTATAATTGCTATTGTTGTAGTTGATGTTTATAGGGTTGGTTGGTGAGAAATTGATTGGTCCTCCCTTATTAGATAATTGTGAAGTTGTTTTGGTGGCTTGGAGGCCTAAAATATATTGTTGTGGAGTAGTATGGTCTTGGGCCATGCGTTGGCCAAACTTTTGGTATTGTATTGTGTTGTATAATTTTAGGGTATATTACGCCTAGGTTTGGTTGGGTTGTTGTTGTAATTTTGGAGATTGTATATAAGTGTGTGGGGTAATGTTGTCATGATGACTGAAGTGTATATGGTGGATATGTAAATATATTTCACATTGAAAAGGGTAAGTGTGGGGTGCATTAGGCTAGAATTGGTGGAATGGTTGAAAATAAATGGGCAAAGTTGGAGTCTAAAAGTGTGACGACCCGGCCCGTCGTCACGGGAATTACCACCCCGTTGTGTTGTAATTACATAATTCATGCTTTTATATAAGTGTTAGAGTCTATCGGGGGAGTTAGGAGTGAATTAAATTGGAAAATGAGGCATATAGCCTTTTTGAAGGAAACTTGAATAAGGAAAGTCAACCCGGAGTTGACTATTTAGCTAGAGGGCTCTGAATCGGATTCTGATGATTCGGTTAGTTCCGGAAGGTGATTTGTGACTTAGGGGAGCGATCGGAATTGAATTTGGAGGCCCGTGTAGAAATAGGCTTGAATTGGCTAAGGTTGAATTTTGGCGAAATCCGAACGGTAGGTGAGATTTTGATCCGGGGGTCGGAATGGAATTCCGACAGTTGCAGTAGCTCCGTTAGGTGATTTTGGATGTGCCTGCAAAATTTCAGGTCATTCGGACGTCGTTTGGTCGGGTTTTTGATCGAATGTGTAATTTGGAATGTTTTAAGAAATTTAGGCTTGAATCCGTGTGTAATTGGTGATTTTGATGTTTATGGTGGTGTTTTTATGATTGGAACAAGTTCGTATCGTGTTTTGGAGCATGTTGGTTGTTTTCGTTGGGGTCCCGGGAGCCTCGGGATGAATTCGGGGGTCCAAACGGACCAATTTGTGCCAAAAGGCATTGTTGTTCTGCTGCAATAATTGCAGAGAAATTTTGCTCTCCGCGATCGCGGAGATAGCCATGCGATCGCGTAAGGGAGAAATCCCGAGCTCTGCGATCGCGAAGCAAAGCCTGCGATCGCGTAAGTCTGAAGGTTGGAGCATTGCGATCGCGTGAGGTTTTATGCGATCGCGTAGGGTATTTGGTCGGAAGCAGCGCGATCGCGTGTCTTGTGTCGCGATCGCGTAGGTTAATCTGGGAGCCGGCCGAGTTTGTTCACTGCGATCGCGTTAGTTCGTTTGCGATCGCGTAGAGTCACTGAATTGTTCACTGCGATCGCGTCCAGGATCACGCGATCGCGTAGAGGAAAATTAGGCCGCCCAGAATTTGTGCATCGCGATCGCGTGCCAAAGGCTGCGATCGCGTAGGGTTAATTCGTCTGGCAGAGAATTTAATCACAGAACAGAGGGGCTACGGGTTTCATTCATGAAACCTCCATTTTTGAGTTCTAGAGAGAGAAACTCACGGGAATTGTTGGTAATTCATCGGGGATTCGTTGGAGGTAAGTTTTGTGGCTTAATTACATCATTTTAACATGAAATCCTTGGTTAAATCCTTGTAAATGGAAGATTTAAGGTGGGTTTGAGCCCTAAGCCTAAATTGAAGAAAAACACCTGATTTGAGTGGGCAAATGAAGTCCGATTTTGGTAAATTTTATATGCCTAGACTCGTATCGAGACGAGGATTCCGAATATGTGATTTTTGTAATTTTTCGACAAGTGTACCAAAAGTCGGGTTTTGACAACTTGTGGGTTTTGATATAAATTGGGTTATTTCGAATGAATTTCGTGAAATTAGCGTATATTGATGCATTCTCTATGACTTTGAGCAGATTTGGCATCCGAGGAGATTGATTTGCGAGGCAAGCGCAAGGCGGATTGAAGCTTCTACCGGTTCGAGGTGAGTGGTAGTAGTAAACAATACACTGAGGGTTTGAAACCTCGTACTAGCACTTTACAGTGCTATATTGAGATGAGACACGCGTTCTATGACGGGCGTGGTGACATTGTGATAGGGGATTCGGACTTAGTCCTTCCCGGCTAATAGAATATTGTGTTGTACAACTGTTAATGAGGTTATAACCGTACCATTGGGCTAATAGCCATGTTTGGGGCATTGTGCCGATCTGTAGAGCATTAGGGAACCTATAGAGCTAGGTGACCTTTACATCGTGTTGGAAATATACACTCAGCCATAGCTCTAGCTGCATAGCATAATATGAGCCTGTACTAGATGTGTACATTGAGAGAGATTATCTAGGGTGGAATTCCCTGTTCTAGCTGAGTGGGCCTGAAAGGCCAAGTTTATACCGATTGAGATGAGATAGGGTCGAGGACCCACTATGAGATGTTATATTGGGCCTGAAAGGCCAAGTCTATATTAACCGAGACAGGGTCAAGGACCCATTGTGATATATTATATTGGGCCTGAGAGGCCAAGTACATACTGACTGGGATAGGGTCGAGGACCCATTATGAGGTATTATGTATATAGATACCTATTTTGGATCGGACTGCACGCCGCAGTAATATACATGTGATATACATGTAATATACATGTGGGACGGACTGCACGCCGCAGTATTATTGCGCTTGGGCTGTAGGAGCCCCTTCGGAGTCTGAGTCTGCACACATTCCAGTGAGCGCTGGTATATTATGGGATCGGGCTGCACGCCGCAGCAGCATATATGTTGGATCGGACTGCACGCCGCAGTGATATATGGTGGACCTGGCTGCACGCCATAGCACCATAGCGCTTGGGCCTAGGGAGCCCCTCCGAAGTCCGTATACACCCCCAGTGAGCGCCGTCGACGTTAAATGGAGCGGGCTGCGCGCCGCAGCAGTATATGTATTGGAGCGGGCTGCACGCCGCAGCATTATACTTAATCATATCCTACTATTTACTTAGATACTTATACATTATAGACATAAGTATGTGCCTTTATATGTTGAGATGGCCGTACACCGTAGGGGTACGAGCGAGGGTTTGTTCAGTGTGGAGATCTTGTAGAGATAAACGTAGATTGGAGGTTAAAGTACTACTATAGTGATGACGTACTTGTGAAGATTGCCTTAGAACCGCTAAGTGATAGCACAGGAGTTCTTACTTTCAGTTATTATTTATTATTGTTAGTCACTGAGTTGAAATATACTCACCCCACTCCCCTGCACTGTTTTGGTGCAGATCCGCAGGTGCCCGAGAGCAGTTGAGACATTTTAGCTGTTGATCCATATCTACTTTTGCGGAGATTACGAGGTAGCTGCCAGCGTCCGCAGAGCTTGTTTTTCTCCTTCTTTATCATCTTGTTGATTTCCTATTTGTCTAGACTTGGTTGTATTAGGATGCTATTCTGTAGAGGCTCAGTCTCGTGACACCACGATATGTTTGGGACCGTATTTTGTATGTTTTGACGTTTCGGTTATTACCTGTTATGACTAACTACTGTTTAAGTTTAATTTATTTAATAATTGGCTGGTTAAGAGGATATTATGGTCGGGCTTGCCTAGCATTGTGTTGGGCGCCATCACGACCAGGGTTGGGTCGTGACAAGTTGGTATCAGAGCCTAGGTTAACAGGTCTCGCGAGTCATGAGCCGGTTGGTAGAGTCTCGTGGATCGGTGCGGGGACGCCTGTACTTATCCTCGGGAGGCCGCAAACCTTTTTAGGAAAAGTTTCAATTCTTGGAATTCTTGTCGTGCGATTACTTTTGACTTGAACTAAACTTTGACATTCTATTCTCTCGCAGATGGCGAGAACTCGATCATCCGGACGTGGGGACGACCACCACTACCACCTACTAGAGGCCGTGGACGCGGTCGCGGTCGTGGCGGAGTTAGGGCAGCCGAGGCAGCGCTGCCTGACCCACAGCCCCCGGCTTGCAGAGGTGCCAAGAAGACTCGCATCGGTGCACCAGCCGTGCCCATTGCTATTCCGGTCTACAGGAGACCCCGGCTCAGATACTATCGGTTTGCACCGGCCTAGCTCAGGCGGTTTCAGCTACTACCGCAGCAGCTGCATCGGGGATCGGGGGTGGTCATCGGACCCCGCAGTACGCACTCCCGAGCCGGCAGTGCAGGGCATACGGACACCAGAGGCTCCTCCAGTTCAGCTCGTGGTTCCGGTTCAGCCAGCGAATCAGGTATTCGGGGGGACAGGGTCCCAACTATGACAGACGATGAGCGGCGTCGTCTCGAGAGGTTCACCAGGTTATCTCCTCCAGTGTTCATTGGTGCTCCGGGCGAGGACGCCCAAGGTTTTCTGGATAAGTGCCGCCGGATGCTTCGTACGGCAGGGATATTGGAGTCCAGTGGGGTATCTTTCACTACCTTTCGGTTTCAGGGACCAGCCTTTGCTTGGTGGGAGGCTTATGAGCGCCGCAGGCCAGCCGGAGAAGCACCACTATCATGGCCGGAGTTCTCCACTATGTTCTTGGAGAAATGGGTGCCTCGATCTCAGAGAGAGGAGATGCGTAGGCAGTTTGAGGGTCTCCGTCCGGGGGACATGTCAGTGTCAGAGTATGAGATCAGGTTTACGGAGTTGTCCAGATATGCACCGTGGTTGGTTCATTCCGACAGAGAGAGGATTGGACGCTTTGTGGACGGCCTCATTTACCCCATTCGTATTCCGATGACTCGGGAGAGGGTTTTGAGTCGTACATTTGAGGATGTTGTGGACATTGCTCGCGACATAGAGACAGATCGTCACAGAGAGCGGGATGAGAGGGAGGCCAAGAGGCCTCGAGGTGCAGCTAGTTCCAGTGGTACTCAGACCAGAGGCCAGAGTCAGCAGAGCCGAGGTCGCTCTTTCAGATCTTCATAGTCGGATCGCTCTGATCATCGTAGATGGTCTTCTAGACAGGGTTATCAGGGTTCGCACCAGAGCCAGCCGTCTCTCAGTGCCATGCCAGCTTAGTTCTTCACAGGCCCCATCCGCTCAGGGTTCATCTCGGCCTAGTTCATCAACTGGCCATTCCAGCGCCAGAGGTCCTTATCAGTCTCAGTACCCAGCACCGGGGAGTTGCTACGAGTGCGGAGAGTTTGGGCATCACCGTAGGGAGTGTCCCCGTCTTGTTTCCGGATCTTATCAGCAGAGGGGGCAGCCCTCGTCATCTGGTCCTTCTACTTCAGCACCCGCCCCGCCAGCTAGGGGTGAGGGTCAGACAGCTAGGGGTCGCCCTCGAGGGGGAGGCCGATCAGGCGGTCGGGCTAGATGCTATGCTTTTCAGGGCCGATCTGAGGCTGTTGCTTCTGATGATGTCATTACAGGTATTATTTCAGTCTGCCACAGAGATGCCTCAGTATTGTTTGATCCCGGTTCTACTTATTCTTATGTGTCTACATATTTTGCTCCTTATTTGGGCACGACCCGAGGGAGTCTTGAGTTGCCAGTGCATGTATCTACCCCGGTAGGGGATACTATTGTTGTGGACCACGTATACCGGTCCTGTTTGGTCACTATTGGAGGTCCGGAGACCCGAGTAGACCTGTTGCTTCTCAGCATGATTGATTTTGATGTTATATTGGGCATGGACTGGTTATCTCCATGTCATGCTATTCTGGACTGTCATGCTAAGACAGTCACCTTGTCTATGCCGGGCATTCAGAGGATCGAGTGACGAGGCACGACTGATTATGTACCCAGAAGGGTAATATCTTTCTCAAGGCCCAACGAATGGTTGGGAAGGGATGTCTCTCTTATTTGGCATTTGTGCGAGAGGTCGAAGCTCAGACTCCCAGTATTGATTTTGTTCCCATTGTGCGGGACTTTCCTGATGTGTTTCCCTCAGACCTGCCGGGCATGCCGCCGGACAGAGATATTAATTTTGGGATCGATTTGGTGTCAGGCACTCAACCTATTTCTATTCCTCCTTATCGTATGGCACCAGCTGAGTTGAAGGAATTGAAGGAGCAGCTCCAGGAACTCCTAGATAAGGGGTTTATTCGGCCGAGTGTGTCGCCGTGGGGTGCACCGGCCCTGTTTGTTAAGAAGAAGGACGGATCTATGAGGATGTGTATTGACTATAGGCAGCTAAACAAAGTAACAGTGAAGAATAAGTATCCTCTTCCTCGTATTGATGATTTATTTGATCCGCTCCAGGGAGCTAGGGTGTTCTCGAAGATTGATCTTCGTTCAGGCTACCATCAGCTGAAGATTAGAGAGTCTGACATTATGAAGACTGCATTCCGGACCAGATATGGTCACTATGAGTTCCTTGTGATGTCTTTTGGGCTGACCAACGCCCCAGCAGCATTTATGCATCTGATGAACAGTGTATTCATGCCGTATCTTGATTCATTTGTGATCGTATTCATTGATGACATACTTGTCTACTCTCGTAGCCAGGAGGAGCATGCTCGGCACTTGAGTATTGTGTTGCAGAGATTGAGAGAGGAGAAGCTGTATGCCAAGTTCTCCAAATGTGAGTTCTGGCTTGAGTCCGTGGCATTCTTAGGGCACGTGGTGTCCTGTGATGGTATTCAGGTAGATCCGAGGAAGGTCGAGGCAGTGCAGAGTTGGCCTAGACCGACCTCAGTTACTGAGATCCGTAGCTTTCTGGGATTGGCAGGGTATTATCGTCGATTCGTTTAGGGGTTCTCTTCTATTGCTTCACCCTTGACTAGATTGACTCGGAAGGGTGTTCCTTTCTTATGGTCCGAGGAGTGCGAGGAGAGCTTTCGGAAGCTCAAGACAGCACTGACCACAGCACCAGTCTTGATTCTACCGACAGCTTCAGATTCTTATACTGTATATTGTGATGCCTCATGAGTGGGCATTGGTTGTGTGTTGATGCAGGAGGGTAGGGTCATTGCTTATGCCTCTCGTCGGTTGAAGCCCCACGAGAAGAACTACCCTGTTCATGATTTGGAGCTAGCAGCCATAGTTCATGCCTTGAAGATTTGGAGGCATTACCTGTATGGTGTCTCATGTGAGGTGTTCACGGATCATCGCAGCCTTCAGCACTTATTCAGACAGAAGGACCTTAATTTGAGACAACGGAGGTGGTTGGAGTTGCTTAAGGACTATGATATCACTATTTTGTATCATCCGGGGAAGGCCAATGTGGTGGCCGATGCCTTGAGTCGGAAGGCGGTTAGCATGGGCAGCCTTGCTTTCATCCCAGTTGGGGAGAGGCCGTTTGCTTATGATGTTCAGGCCCTAGCCAATCGGCTAGTGAGATTAGATATTTCAAAGCCGAGTCGGGTGTTGGCTTGTGTTGTTTCTCGATCTTCCTTATATGATCGCATCAGAGAGCGACAGTATGATGACCCACATTTGCTTGTCCTTAAGGACAGAGTGCAGCATAATGATGTCAGAGATGTGACTATCGACAGTGATGGTGTTTTGAGGATGCATGGCCGTATATGTGTGCCCAATGTTGATGGTTTGCGGGAGTTGATACTTGAGGAGGCACACAGTTCGAGGTACTCTATTCACCCAGGTGCCGCAAAGATGTACCAAGATTTGAGACAACACTACCGGTAGAGGAGAATGAAGATGGATATTGTTAGGCATGTAGCTAAGTGCCTCAATTGCCAACAGGGCAAGTATGAACATCAGAGACCGGGCGGTGTTCTTCAGCGTATGGTCATTCCCGAGTGGAAATGGGAGAGGATCACCATGGATTTTGTTACTGGACTCCCTCGGACAGCGAGGAAGTTTGATTCTGTATGGGTGATTGTTGATCGGCTGACTAAGTCCGCACATTTCATCCCAGTTAGTACTACTTACTCATCGGAGCGGTTGGCAGCGATCTTTATTCGGGAGATTGTCAGGTTGCATGGGGTCCCAGTGTCTATTATATCTGACAGAGGCACTCAGTTCACTTCTCAGTTTTGGAGAGCATTTCAGCGAGAGATGGGTATGAGGGTTGAGTTGAGTACAACATTTCACCCCCAGACAGACGGGCAGTCTGAGCGTACTATTCAGATCCCGGAGGATATGTTGCGGGCATGTGTGATTGATTTTGGTGGTTCGTGGGATGAATTCTTACCACTTGCTGAGTTTGCCTACAACAACAGCTACCAGTCGAGTATTCAGATGGCCCCGTACGAGGCATTGTATGGCAGACGGTGTAGATCTCCCGTGGGATGGTTTGAGCCTGGTGAGGTTAGATTGATAGGGACCGAGTTAGTCCAGGATGCTCTGGATAGAGCAAAGTTAATCCAGGAGAGGCTTCGTACAGCACAGTCTCGTCAGAAGAGTTATGCAGACCGTAGGGTTCGAGAGTTGTCTTTCATGGTCGGTGATAGAGTATTGCTGAAGGTTTCACCCATGAAGGGTGTCATGAGGTTCGGGAGGAAAGGGAAGTTGAGTCCCAGGTACATTGGTCCCTTTGAGATACTCATGAGAGTTGGAGAGGTGGCATATGAGTTAGCCTTGCCACCCAGCTTATCCAGCGTTCATCCAGTATTCCATGTGTCTATGCTCCGGAAGTACATCGGAGATCCGTCCCATGTATTAGACTTCAGCACCATCCAGCTTGATGGTGATCTGTCCTATGATGTGGAGCCTATTGCTATTTTGGGTCGTCAGGTGAGAAAATTGAGGTCCAAGGAGATTGCATCGGTTAAGGTTCAATGGAGAGGTCGACCCGTGGAGGAGGCTACTTGGGAGGTTGAGCAGGAGATGCGGAGCAGATACCCTCAGCTATTTGAGACTTCAGGTATGTTTCTTGACCCGCTCGAGGACGAGCGTTTGCTTAAGAAGGGGAGAATGTGACGACCCGGCCCGTCGTCACGGGAATTACCACCCCGTTGTGTTGTAATTACATAATTCATGCTTTTATATAAGTGTTAGAGTCTATCGGGGGAGTTAGGAGTGAATTAAATTGGGAATGAGGCATATAGCCTTTGTGAAGGAAACTTGAATAAGAAAAGTCAACCCGGAGTTGACTATTTAGCTAGAGGGCTCGGAATCGGATTCTGATGATTCGGTTAGTTCCGGAAGGTGATTTGTGACTTAGGGGAGCAATCGGAATTGAATTTGGAGGCCCGGTGTAGAAATAGGCTTGAATTGGCTAAGGTTGAATTTTGGCGAAATCCGGACGATAGGTGAGATTTAGATCCGGGGGTCGGAATGGAGTTCCGACAGTTGCAGTAGCTTCGTTAGGTGATTTTGGATGTGCCTGCAAAATTTCAGGTCATTCGGACGTCGTTTGGTCGGGTTTTTGATCGAATGTGTAATTTGGAATGTTTTAAGAAATTTAGGCTTGAATCCGTGTGTAATTTGTGACTTTGATGTTTAGGGTGGTGTTTTTATGATTGGAACAAGTTCGTATCGTGTTTTGGAGCATGTGGGTGGTTTTCGTTGGGGTCCCGGGGGCCTCGGGATGGATTCGGGGGTCCAAACGGACCAATTTGTGCCAAAAGGCACTGCTGTTCTGCTGCAATAATCGCAGAAAAATTTTGTTCTCCGCGATCGCGGAGATGGCCATGCGATCGCGTAAGGGAGAAATCCCGAGCTCTGCGATCGCGAAGCAAAGCCTGCGATCGCGTAAGTCTGAAGGTTGGAGCATTGCGATCGCGTGAGGTTTTATGCGATCGCGTAGGGTATTTGGTCGGAAGCAGTGCGATCGCGTGTCTTGTGTCGCGATCGCGTAGGTTAATCTGGGAGCCGGCCGAGTTTGTTCACTGCGATCGCGTTACTTCGTTTGTGATCGCGTAGGGTCACTGAATTGTTCACCGCGATCGCGTCAAGGATCACGCGATCGCGTAGAGGAAAATTAGGCCGCCCAAAATTTGTGCATCGCGATCGCGTAGGGTTAATTCGTCTGGCAGAGAATTTAATCACAGAACAGAGGGGCTACGGGTTTCATTCATGAAACCTCCATTTTTGAGTTCTAGAGAGAGAAACTCACGGGAATTGTTGGTAATTCATCGGGGATTCGTTGGACGTAAGTTTTGTGGCTTAATTACATCATTTTAACATGAAATCCTTGGTTAAATCCCTGTAAATGGATGATTTAAGGTGGGTTTGAGCCCTAAGCCTAAATTGAAGAAAAACACTGATTTGAGTGGGCAAATGAAGTCCGATTTTGGTAAATTTTATATGCCTAGACTCGTATCGAGATGAGGATTCCGAATATGTGATTTTTGTAATTTTTCGACAAGTGTACCAAAAGTCGGGTTTTGACAACTTGTGGGTTTTGATATAAATTGGGTTATTTCGAATGAATTTCGTGAAATTAGCGTATATTGATGCATTCTCTATGACTTTGAGCAGATTTGGCATCCGAGGAGATTGATTTGCGAGGCAAGCGCAAGGCGGATTGAAGCTTCTACCGGTTCGAGGTGAGTGGTAGTAGTAAACAATACACTGAGGGTTTGAAACCCCGTTCTAGCACTTTACAGTGCTATATTGAGATGAGACACGCGTTCTATGACGGGCGTGGTAACATTGTGATAAGGGGTTCGGACTTAGTCCTTCCCGGCTAATAGAATATTGTGTTGTACAACTGTTAATGAGGTTATAACTGTACCATTGGGCTAATAGCCATGTTTGGGGCCTCGTGCCGATCCGTAGAGCATTAGGGAACCTATAGAGCTAGGTGACCTTTACATTGTGTTGGAAATATACACTCAGCCATGGCTCTAGCTGCATAGCATAATATGAGCCTGTACTAGATGTGTACATTGAGAGAGATTATCTAGGGTGGAATTCCCTGTTCTAGTTGAGTGGGCCTGAATGGCCAAGTTTATACCGATTGAGATGAGATAGGGTCGAGGACCCACTATGAGATGTTATATCGGGCCTGAAAGGCCAAGTCTATATTAACTGAGACAGGGTCAAGGACCCATTGTGATATATTATATTGGGCCTGAGAGGCCAAGTACATACTGACCGGGATAGGGTCGAGGACCCATTATGAGGTATTATGTATATAGATACCTGTATTGGATCGGACTGCACGCCGCAGTAATGTACATGTAATATACATGTAATATACATGTGGGACGGACTGCACGCCGCAGTATTATTGCGCTTGGGCTGTAGGAGCCCCTTCGGAGTCTGAGTCTGCACACATATATATACATACATATATTGGATCGGACTGCACGCCGCAGTAATACATGTGTGGATCGGGCTGCACGCCGCAGTATAATAGTGCTTGGGCCTAGGGAGCCCCTCCGAAGTCTGTATACACCCCCAGTGAGAGCCGTCGACGTTAAATGGAGCGGGCCGCGCGCCGCAACGGTATATGTATTGGAGCGGGCTGCACGCCGCAGGCATTATACTTAATCATATCCTACTATTTACTTAGATACTTATACATTATAGACATAAGTATGTGCCTTTATATGTTGAGATGGCCGTACACCGTAGGGGTACGAGCGAGGGTTTGTTTAGTGTGGAGATTTTGTAGAGATAAACGTAGATTGGAGGTTAAAGTACTACTATAGAGATGACGTACTTGTGAAGATTGCCTTAGAACTGCTAAGTGATAGCACAGGAGTTCTTACTTTCAGTTATTATTTATTATTGTTACTCACTGAGTTGAAATATACTCACCCCACTCCCCTGCACTTTCTGTGCAGATCCACAAGTGCCCGAGAGCAGTTGAGACATTGTAGCTGCTGATCCTTATCTACTTTTGCGGAGATTACGAGGTAGCTGCCAGCGTCCGCAGAGCTTGTTTTTCTCCTTCTTTATCATCTTGTTGATTTCCTATTTGTCTAGACTTGGTTGTATTAGGATGCTATTCTGTAGAGGCTCAGTCTCGTGACACCACGATATGTTTGGGACCGTATTTTGTATGTTTTGACGTTTCGGTTATTACTTGTTATGACTAACTACTGTTTAAGTTTAATTTATTTAATAATTGGCTGGTTAAGAGGATATTATGGTCGGGCTTGCCTAGCATTGTGTTGGGCGCCATCACGACCAGGGTTTGGGTCGTGACACATGGTATGATTGCATTAAATGAGTAAGTTTGTAGTTAGTGGATGGTGAAGTCTGAGTCATCATTCGACTCACTAATGTAATGAAAATCTTTGTTGTGCTTCTTATGTGGAGGACTATTGCACCTAAGCGTTCGAGGCAAGCGGCAAGTTCATCTAGGCAACCTACCTACGATGAGTCCCGCTTTGAGTGCGAAGAGGCGTAGAATGACTTCCATGCCAAGGCCACCAAGGCCTTTTTGCAGTAAATTCGGATAGATAGGATGGCCCTTCGGGCAGAGAAGCCTGACATGTATGAGGAGATACGCCACAGAGAAATGGAGTTCTTGTTCCAGGAACATGCTCTTATCAACAAAATGCTAGTATGAGAGTTCTATGCCAACGCAACTTGCAGTATGGCCGGAGAGGTATTTGTTCGAGGTAAGAGAGTATATGCCAAGGTGCCTAGTATCAGGCAGGACTTAACATTGCCTTCATATAGCAGTGACGTGGATTATTACCACGATAGGCCTGGTGTCACTTGGGACATCATGATTGAGGCCTTATGAGTAGGTGGACGTCCTCTTTGGATTAAGGACAAAATCACACTTAATTCCACCTCTTTTACACATCTAGCCAAATGTTGGTTCACTATGGTCTGTAACCGTTTCCTCCCCTCAAGTAACACTATTGATGTGAATTTTAATAGGGTAGTGTTGACTTGGTGCTTCGTCACCCAGAAAGAGTTTGAAGCTGCCCGACTTATTAGTGATGAAATGATACTGAGGGGACCTCTTAAGTCCAAGGGATTCTATTTCTCTTTATTGGTCACTGTTCTTTGCCTCACTCACCATACACCTACATCACCTACTGATGGCGATCTGCCACAAAAAGCTCTATTTAAAGCTTCTGGTATTCGGGTTGGCCGAGGTAACGACCCAATTGATATTGATGATGATAATGATGACCCAGTACCGGATGTGCAGTTCAGGAGGTCTACTGACTCTGCAGGTCCATCTAGGCACGCTCACTCTGGAGATAGCCTATCCCGTTCCCAGTCCACCAGACCTATGCTTAGGTCTTTGGAGGAAGAAGTTGCGGATCTACGCACTTCTGTGGACAGCCTGCACACTCGTATGGATGCGATGTCACAGCGATAGTCCAGGGCTTAGAGCCGCTTTATGGCGTGGTTCAGAGCATTGGGTTGAGCATGCAACGTCGATCCTGCCATAGTCTCCGACTCAGATTGAGTCTCAGGGAAGTCTTCTAGCCCTTCTATGCTTTAATTTGCTTTATATGTCATGAGGACATGTCATGATTTTAAGTGTGGGGTGGGAGACTTACTCTCTAGTATATGTTGTATATTGTATAATTTAGTTGTATATTATATTAGCTGGCTGGACCGATGATGGACACTTGTCGACGGATTTCTTAAGGGTCGAAGTCGGAGTAAAAAAAAACATGAAAACAAAACCAAAATTAATAGTAGAGGGCTCTTCCTAATGACGGACTACTTGGACAGTACTCTTGAGGGTAGTAGTCCATGTAGGAATTTTTTTGTTTAATTTTTTTCTTTTTCTTAGGTAGTGTATTATCTCCCCCTTGGTTTTTCTTTTGGCCACGGTTCTTTTCCAAGGGTTATTATTGAACTGGGTAAGGCAGATTTTTCCTTTTTAGGTTAAATGGGTGAAGGTTAATATGTAACCCCAAGCATGCACACTTGCAAAATTAAAAGTAACTTGAGAGTGTATTATCTAATCTTGACTGTAGATTCTAGTATATGCCTTAACTTGCATAGTGTGGCTTGCTTGAACATTTGTATGACTTTGTAGATGAACCTAATTCAGAATGAGTTGCATGCTAAGTGTGTGTGAGATTTTACCTGCATTATATGTTTACACATGATACCTAGAACTTGCCCTCTATGTGTGCAAAGAGAAATAAAAGTTATTTAGTTATAGAGACGATAGAGGCATTTCTTTGTGCAACCCTATAAACAAAAACTATGAATCCACCTGTACATAATATCTTAGTTAACCCCTTTTGAGCCTTATGCATTTTCTTTGATAACCCTATAATGTTCACAAAATATATGTTGTACATTGTTGCACCTTACCTCCTAGAAGCACTCGAATTATAATGAACATGCAAAAGTAAAAGAGTGGGGTGAGAAGAAATTGAAAAAGGGAAATCAAGAATGAATGGTAAAGTTGGTGAACTGGCCGTTGTACAGTAAATGCTTATAATAAAAGGAGAGATGTATATATAAATAAGGAAGCCAGTTTCACCAAAAGAAAAGAGGGATTACAAGTGAATAAAAGGTGGAAGAATGGTTAGGGTAAGCATAATGAAAAACTTAAAGGGAAGTTTGTGTAAAAGAAGTGCTTAGGGAGGTTAGCCACTATATCCAAAAGTATCCTACCCGTCCCATAGCCTACATTAGAACCCTTAAAGACCTCTTGATCTTTGACTAAATGGCTTGTTTAGTAGAGTATTACACAAGGGGCAAGCTTATGGTGTGTCTGTGTACATTTAAATGCTCTTTGCTGAGAGTGAGTGAAATTTTTCTATATATAAGTTCCATGTTATAAATTGCATATGTGTGGGAAATTCTCTCAGTTTGTGTGTTGTGAGGGCATGTAACTTAGGAAGAAAAGGGTAAGTTTGCACGTCATAATGTATTTGGCATGAGAGTTTACAATTGAGTAAGGATTGAGCACTACTTATGTTACTCATGGATTGTAGCTTGTGTGATGTATTTTTGGAGGAGACATTGAGAATGTAGGCCTAGAAGTGTGATTAAAGTTGCTCGAGGACGAGCAAAGGTTTAAGCGTGGGGTGTTGATAATAGGTGAATTTTACTATATTTATACCCTAAATAATCACACTTTAATGTTGTTTTGATAATATATATGATGACAAAATGCTCTTATCAGTATTTTTCATGTGTTATTGGTACACAGTAGTTGAAGAAGGCTAAAGAGCAATTTTGGAGTCAAAAGGAGATGAAAAAGGCCAATTGTGCAAAAATCATAGAAATCACGCTTGAACAGCCATGAAGATTCCGATCAACTGTTTGACCGCGGTTCTACCGCAATCGCGGCAGAACCGCGGTGGATGAGGCCTGCTGAAGTTTTCGAAATTCAGAAGGGTGATTTGGCCGCGGTTCCACCACGACCGCGATGAAACCGTGGCGGAAAGGCGTAAAAGTAAAGGACCAAAGTGTAAAAACGGGATTTTTAAGACCTAAACCCTATATAAAACCTTAAGATTCGCACATAAGGCAAGTTTTGTATTATTGAGTACTTTTGCAAGGCAACTATTGTGAGAGAATTCTCTTAACATATCTCTTACTTTTCTATTGAATTTTGATTATGAAATCTATTCTATCTTTTGCTTTCATAGTTATGAGTAGTTAAATTCTTAGCTAAGGTTGTGATGGAACCTATTGGTTGATGAACTTCTGGCTTATGTGAATACAACTTGTTAGTTAATCTCTATTTGTTTAACTTCATTCTTATTGTAGTTAATTGATAGGATCCTCAATTAGCTATGCCTATTTAGTGTGCATAACTTGGAAAAGAATGCATATTTATATTATTGTTGAACAACACCATACCTAGATTATTAGAGGAATCTATAATTGCGGGTTTAAAGGTGGGATTAGGAATAACGAAACTTTGGGTATAATCTAAAGTGAACTATGATATTTAAAGCAAGATAGGGTAGTTCGGAAGAGTGCAATAGTAAATTTCGGTAATTACTCGGGAGAGATTTACGGTAGAAATATTGTTCATGATTGATAGAGAGATATTGATAAATTTGTATGAGCATAAAAAGAAGGAATTCCATCAATATGGGAAATCATCACCTTAGTCTTTCTCATTCTTGTTTACAACACATTCAGTTATTATTTCAGTTAATTAGTTCTTTGAAAAAGTAGTTATTAGGAAACACTCAAGGAGATATTTTAATATTTGGGAAGTTGATTCGGAAGATTGTTGGGTTTTGAAGATTGTAGTTGGTAGCTAACTCTCTGAGGATTCGATCCCGTGTGTATTACTTGGGTTATATTTGCTGCAACCACATTATCCTTTTTAGATGGCATAGTTAGGCGTGATCAGGTATACGTTCTATCTACCCCCCTTAGAGGTAGACTTATGCCGTTTCCATGAGGTTTGTCCGGCCCAACTTTTGTAGCATCTGTATAAATTATTTCTTATGCTGCTCAAGTTCATGGTGCTTGCTGGTATGGAGATCACTCTGAGGCATATGCTCAATATATTTGCCCCTCAAATCATACGAGGCATGATGATCCATATGCGTCATCGAGGGATGAAGATTTTGGTGGTGAAGATGGATGATAGGGCCAATCATCGCTTTTATAGAAACTACTTTTATGTGCAGACAGAGCACCTTGTGGCGGATCCTGCGGGATCTCCTGAGAAATCGAACTTCGCACGTAT
Organism: Nicotiana noctiflora; assembly: GCA_032618575.1. Lineage (NCBI taxonomy): Eukaryota > Viridiplantae > Streptophyta > Magnoliopsida > Solanales > Solanaceae > Nicotiana > Nicotiana noctiflora. The sequence goes on from JASVEL010004421.1 coordinate 39,649, forward strand.
GTTGGTGTATATTTGGTTGGAATAATAGTGGACCGCTTTTTTTTTGTGCATTATTGAGCATCTGCATCTGCGAATCTACCTCCTGCGCCTATTGATGACATCCACGAGTGGGTGAAAGCCATTCTTCCTCATACGGAGGGAGTTTTCGAATGGTCATCTTTCTACGAGAGATTTGGACATAAGCCACTTACTGGTAAGTAGTTTTACTGGTAAGTAGTTTTACCACAATCTCTGTTTTCCTCTTTGCAACTTGACTTTGTTGCTTATACGACATTTATCATTATCAGGGAGAGTGCGGAGGGCGAGGGCTCTTCTTCTTGCATTTCATCAGCCAAGCCGGAAATACGACTAGGGTTGCTCAAGTTGAATTTTCGGTCGTAGCTGTGTTCGTGGAAAATGTTCCTCCATCTGGGGCTACAACTTCTACTATCTGCTCAACGAGGGAGTCCTCCTGTGCTGAGGACGGCAAGGGGTCGTCCAAGAGACAACGAGTGGAGTCTAAAACAGCTCCATTAGTCGTGATATGCTTAGAGGACGTCACCCCCTGGAAGAATATGAGACAGGGAACGATGCTAACTCATCTACAAAAGTAGATCTAGACTCTATGATCAACCCATCGATAGAGACTTCGGCCATTATAAGTGTTACATCTCGTAGGTTAAACAAACTTGATATGGTTAAGACATTATTATTATGAGACTTTGAAAGTATAGAACCTTGATATAGTTAGATAGTATATTAGTGTAGTATTTTCTTTTTTAAGTGAAGTATTTTAGTAAATTTTTTATAAGTATAATTTTTGATAGTTATACTTATTTCTACTTTAGAATACGGTAAATTATACGCATAATATAATAAGGTTTACAAGATTTTCTTTATTGTAAAGATAGAAATTATTTTCTCACAAGAAAAGAAGGTTATCTTTTTACCATTGTAAGAATTAAGCGTACGAGAATTTGTAATCTTTATACAAGATTTGGAAAATTAAAGTTGAGAAAATATATTTCTTATGTGGATGTTTTTATAAAATAATAGTGTATGTATTTATTTTGTATGGTACCATACGATCATGATAGTAAGTTATATAATGTGTATTAAAAGTAAATAATATTTTAAGTAAGTTGAAATAATTTTTAATTATATGAATAAGTAAAAAATAATTTTTGGTGGAAGATTAGCTAATTAATTAAGATCTTTGGGATAAAAATTGACGTGGCAGCCATATGAGATAATTAAGATGACTTTTAAAGTCATAGTATTATGTGGCAAATTCTTAAAAACATCATTCACACATCCACTTTCAAGAAAGCGTTACAAATCCCACGTTTCTTGACACTTTTGGAAACAAAGGCAAAACTATGTCCTTTTCTCTACAACTAATACTAATATAATATTAATAGAACTTTTTTTTTAATTGAAAAGGCATGATTCTTGAGAATGTTTCTGTCATCAGCAAAGAAAGATCACTCCCTTTTCTCAAAGTTCAATTATTCAAATTTACGAAGAAGGCAATGGAAAGTCTAAGTCTCTTATAGTGCGCAACTCATACACCCGTTTTCAGTAAATAGTAATTATGATTGAGGCGTGGTGAGGATTGTTCATGGATATAGGTCGATAGTTGGTCTTAAAGGTATGTCAAGGTTATTCTTTTTTTCTTTTGCCATAATTAAAGTAACGACACATAAATGTAATAATATTTTATAAGTGGTTCTACTCTTAGCAGTTAAAGAATATCTATTTTATCCATTCACGTAAAATGATATTCAAGCATATCTAAATACATATCTAGTTCTCTATTGAGGTATATAATAAACATATTAATGTTCATAATATAAGTGACATATACACCTACAACCGCAACTAATTTGTTCTAACTGAAGATGTTAAAATACAAGAAAGTGTTTGTCTACTGCTATTCTATGTCCGCAAGAAGAATAGTGTTTGCTCAAAAGATGTTAAGTATCTTTGAACTAATCAATCAGTATAAACGATGGGATAATCTGAATCAATGATAATATAAATCGAAGATCGATCGTCGGGCCAATGTGGATGGGTGATTCGTATAAGGAGATTGTAAAATTTAATGTAGAATGTAGAACAAGTGAGCAGTAGTAATGTTAGTAATAGAGAGAAGAACAATGTAGATATATATAGAGAGAGATGTCTTATTATCAAAACCAGATCCCCCTACAAATGGGGGAGGCCCTCCCTTATATAGTGTGAAGGTCCTCTCGCCCAACTATTACATTAACGTCCGGATATTACAAACGTAATTAAAGCATAGGCCGGGGGACTGGGGACGCCCTTCTAGATAGATCCGCCAATTTGGTGTCTCAAAGGTGGGGCCGCGTCCTTCTTGTCACGCGGCCATAAACGAGGACGTCCGCGGATGTTGCCGTCCCCATAAGGGGGCGCCCTCCTCATTCGTTTCATCGGGGCTGACCACGTGTACGCGTAGCCGTGTCGTATCATTTATCTGATTTATCCTCATACAGATAGTCCCTCCGCCTATTGGAGATATGCCCGGGGCGTTTCTTCGATGGGCGGATAGATCCAACCCATGTCGGCTACTGTACGGGCGTGCATTCGTGGCACGTTCTCTCGAACAGTCGCCTGCAGGCGGCATGCGCCATTATTACTGCGGTTTTCGATGCTTAGTCATAATGGGAGATTTGACGTTTCAGATTCCCGCCTCTTTTCCGGTGCAAAAACTCTTCGAATTTCGTACGGTAACTTGTTATAAATAGGAGGCAGTTTCAATATCATCCTTTCTTTTAGTTCATCAGAGATCTTTTGCCTCGTTCTTCCTCATTTCTATACTATTGGCAACTTCTGTTCCCTCCCTTAGCATTCTTGCCATCTTATTTCTTACGATTCCCAGCTAGTGACCTTAACACAAGAATGGCCAAAGGTAGACGCCGTAAAGAACCGGAACGGGCAGAGACTGGCTCTGGGGTTCCCCGGCAGTCTGGGTATAAAAATAAGAAGAAAAAGAAAGAACTCGTCCCTTTGAAGGAAAGTAACCTTCTCCCTCGCGATTTGTATGCGAGAAAAGACTTTACTCACCCGGCGGAAGCTGATGCGTGGGAGAGGTCTGTTTTTACTGAGAGACAACTGGACAGTCTCCGGGCAGCCTGCCGTGCGCCGGAGACAGTGGAGATGAGGGTGGCCGGAGATGACATGGTGTACGTTCATCGACCAGGATTCTGCGCCATCCATGAATATCCTTTTATCATGGGATGCGAGCTCCCCATATATCCTTTGGCGGAGGCATTATGCCGCTTTTTCAACATCTGCCCGGCATAATTGACTCTGTATACGTGGAAGATCTGCTGGATCTTAACGACGTATGTGGCCAGGGCTGAGGTGGACGTCTCCGTTCATCATCTTTTGCAGTTGTTCAGTCCCCGCTACATATGGGGCAAGATGCTGCAACTAAAAAATCGAGGGTCAAAGGGCTTGCTCGTTGAGGCAGACGACAAGCCCAATCGTCAATTTTGGATGAAATATTTTTATATCCGCACTTCCGACTTAGTGGCGGACGCAGCCGGCTTTCCGGAGATATGGAACGCCAACTGTAAGTACTTACCCGTCCCTTCCAGGTTTTGATTCGTTGCATCGTTGTCATATTACTTCTCAGGCGCTAACATATTTTTTGCTTTCTCTTGTGTAGTGGTAGAGCGCACGCCCCAACAAGTTCCCGGTATTAGGGCGTGGGTAAATCAATTGATCCCCTTTGCCGAGGAATGCAGGACGTGGGCTGCATTTGGTCTGAAGTACGGCCCTGCGAGTACGGCCCTAAATTACCATATATGTGGTTTCTTCCTTTTTCTTTCTCTTTGGCCATAGCCGTAGCTAACATACGTGTACTTTCTTTTGCTGCAGCTTGGAACGTGACACGGAGGCGGAGACGCCATGTCGTCAGTCCCGCTTCCTCAGAAACGGAACTTGTGGCCTCCGTTGGGCAGGGCCTTCCTGAGGCCGATCGGGCCGAGCAAAGTCCGGCGGATGATGTCGCGTCGGGTGGCGAAGCGGCCGGGGTTGCTGACCCGGACCTTGAGCGGGCTGTTCGAGAATCCCGGTTGTCGGCTGCTCCTGGTCCCTCTAAGGCCCTGCGCCGTCTACTGACCCGGCGCTTGGAGCGGATACAGAGCTCCCGCCCCCTTCTGCTGAGGAGGGCACTCCTGCACAAGATGAGCCAGCAGAGCGCAAGAGGCGCCGGCTACTTATCGGGAAGGGGGTGGTCGTAGACCCTGGGCGGAAGAGAGCTGAGGCCCGTCGCCCAGATTCGAGGCCAATCCTTTTGGGCGACGCCATTCGTCCGGGGAGGGCCGCGGTTCTAAATGCTCATACGGAGGATGCTGATGCCCCGTCTACCGATGGTGAGGGCGTCCCTGCTATTGCGGCGGAGCCTGCGAGCGCTGAGGCGGCCTCGAAAAAAAAAGAAGCGCTGTTGCAGGGCGAAGATGAGGCGGATGTGCTGGAGGTGGCCTCGGAACAGGGTCAGTTGTGTCGGCTTCTGATACCGACGGGTTATAACCTGTTGGAGGAAAGTGGGTAGGCCGTTATGGACTTCTCCTTGTTATGTGGCGACACCGAGGCTGAGTCGCAGAAGTCAGTGAGCGACCGCGACCTGTCCTATCGCGTTGCTGGTGACGCCTTGCAGGTATGGTTCGAAGTGTACCTTCCCTTCTCTCCCTATTTCCTTTGTGTTTTCTTTTGTTTCGAGGTTTTCATTTCGCTCTTTTTCTTTGCAGACTCTCATCCTGGAGGTGGAGTGGAGCCGGAGGGATCAGAAGAAGTTGGCTACCCTCCGAAAGGTGTCAGAGAAGTACAAGGAGGCCCGTGAGAAGCATAAGACGCTCTCGGACTGCTTTTCGGATGCCCCGGAGTTCGGCCTCCTCCGAGAGACCATTCAGTCGCTGGAGGAGCAGCTGTGTAAATAGACGGAGCAGATTGAGAAGGCGGACGCCGATCTGCTGGCCACTATGGCTCGGAATGCCGAGCTAGAGATTCTCCTCCAGCAGCGGGGGAGGGAAGTGGATATGGGCCGTGTGGCCGCAATGGAAGCGACTGAGCTTCGTGGTAAGGTCGACGCTTTGTCGGCTGAGCTTCAGGCGGCCTTGGCCCAGACGACAGTCGTCCCAGCTGGGGATGCCCCTCGCGAGGCTCAGGACATGCTGGTGTAGGCCGAGGCGAGGCAGACAGTATTCGAGGAGCTTCACGCCGCCGGCAGGGCTAGTGAGGCAGAGGTTGATGATCAACGTCGGCTGGTTAGGGTGGCTCGTGAAGCCTGCTGGTACGACCCTGACTCTCTGGCCCAGATGGGAGGCTCCTTTGCCTATGTGGACCAGCTGGGTAACGGGTCCTGGATTGAGATTATAATGGTGGGATGACGGCGAGGACAGCGCCGATGGGGCTACAGGAGACGGTGGCGACCTTAATAGTTGAGTAGGTTTTGTTTTGTAGTTTGAAACTTTTATTTCTTTGTAAATGTGCGATATATTAATAAAAGTTTCCTTTTGATTAATTAGGGCCATCTTTTTTTTGTATTGTCGGGATCGGCCTTAGCCTTTCATTCATATGGCGGGGGAGGGCCTTCCGCCTGAATTCCTTTTTGGATGAGGTGCGCCCATATTCTGGCCTCTAGGGCATTTAGCCTGAGTCCAAATTGGGGCGAGGTCGGGCTAATGTGTTTTACGCGGCCGTCCTTTCGGTCCTTCATTTAGAGAGGACGTGTCGATATCTTTTAAGTGTCGATGCCTTAAGCTTTTGATTTTCCTGGAGGAGGCCGTAGGCTTCTTCTTTGAACGCTCTAGGCCTTGGCCACTTTGCTTCATCTGGGAGGGGTCGTGGCCTTCTCCTTCAGATGTCCTTAGGCCTTAGCCTTTTATTTCGTCTGGAGAGGGCCGTAGCCTTTTCATTTGGACGCTTTTGGGCCTTAGCCAATTATTTCATCTGGAGAGGGCCGTAGCCTTCTCCTTTTGATGCTTTTGGGCCTTAGCAAATTATTTCGTCTGGAGAGGGCCGTAGCCTTCTCCTTTGGATGTTTTTGGGCCTTAGCCAATTATTTCGTCTGGAGAAGGCCGTAGCCCTTTATATAATTACGGTCGTAGCCCTTCATTCATTGGAGATGGTCGTAGCCTTTCATACAACATGGCCATAGCCCTTTATTCATTGGAGATGGCCGTAGCCTTTTGTACAATCATGACCGTAGCCCTTCATTTATTGGAGATGGCTGTAGCCTTTCATACAACATGGCTATAGCCCTTTATTCATTGGAGATGGCCGTAGCCTTTCATACAACATGGCCATAGCCCTAGTCCCTGTGATGTGCTATTCGTGCCGACCGGTGCGCTTAGCGCATCATACAAGCAATTCCGGACTTCTCCCTCGTCACTTCATTAAAAACCTCTCCGAGAAAAACAAATTGGGACAAAACCCGACGGAGGGAAAAAGGGTACGACTTGGGGCGTGTCTCTCGGAAGTGGAAGCGCTTTAGGTGTGAAATATTCCAGTTGTTTTGGAGTATCTTTCCATCCATGGTCTCTAGTTTGAAAGCACCTTTGTCTACTCTTGCGATGATTTTGTAGGGTCCGTCCCAATTGGTTCCTAGTTTTCCTTCATTGGGATCCTTCGATGCCAGTGTCTTGGCTTTTAGTACATAATCGCCCGTCTTGAGTGGGCGAATTTTCATCCTCTTATTATAGTACCTCTCGATCTGCTATTTTCGCGCCACCAGCCTGATGTGGGCCATTTCTCTCCTTTTTTCGGTCTCGTCCAGGTCTTGTAGCTGGCTTGTGTCATTCTCGTCTCCGCTCATGTGTGAATATCTGAGATTTGGTTCGCGGACTTCGACTGGTATGACAGCGTCGGTCCCATAGACCAATGAGTAGGGGGTTTCTCCCGTGGAGGACTTGGGAGTGGTTTTGTGTGCCCACAACACTTCCAGTAGCAGCTCAGGCCACAGTCCCTTGGCGTCCTCAAGTTGCTTCTTCAGAATATTTAATATAGTTTTGTTGGACGATTCCGCATGGCCGTTGGCGGCCGGATGATATGGCGTTGAGAGTATCCTTTTGATGTGCCATTTGTCGAAAAAGTCGATTGTCTTTTGTCCTATGAACTGTCGTCCATTGTCGCATGTTATTTCCTTAGGAATGCCGAAGCGACAGATGATGTTCTTCCAGATGAAGGCTATGACTTCTTGTTCGCGGATTTGGTCGTAGGCGCCTGCTTCTACCCACTTAGAAAAATAGTCAGTTAAAACTAATAAAAAGCGTACCTTTCCTCGTCCGGGAGGCAGCGGTCCAACTATATCCATTCCCCATTTAATGAATGGCCATGGGGAAGTAACTGAGTGGAGAGGTTCTCCCGGCTGGTGTATCATGGGGGCGAACTTTTGGCACTTCTCGCATCGCCGGACGTAGTCCGGTGCATCTTTTTTCATTCTGGGCCAGTAATAACCAGCTCGTATTAGGCATCGCACGAGTGCCCTGTTTCCCGTATGGGCACCACAATGACCCTCATGGACTTCTTCTAGGACCGGAGTCATCTGGTTCGGCCCCAGGCATTTGGTCAGAGGTCCCCTAAAGGTTCTTTTGTAGAGGTCGCCGTTCATCAGGCAATACCTGGCGGCTTGCGTACGAAGCTTTCTAGCTTCTTTTTTATCGTGCGGTAGTTGCCCTTCCTGCAAGTATGAAAGGAACTGGTTTCGCCAGTCCCATATTAGGTGTAGAGAGAATACCTCGCTGTGGTCGATGGCGGAGTGCATGAGGGTGACGGTGCTTTCTTTGCTTAGATTCGTGGCTGCTGCGGCTAGTTTGGCCAATCCGTCGGCTTTGGCATTATGCACCCTACGTACTTTCTCGAAGCGACATTCGTCGAATCGGGCCATCAGTATGCAGACTTCGGCCTGATATTTCTGCAACCTCTGCTCCTTGATCTGGTAAGCCGTGACGACTTGGTTAATCACAAGTTGTGAGTCGCAATGTAGGACCATTCGACGGGCTCCGTACCTGGCGGCTAGTTTCAAACCTGCAATAATGGCTTCGTACTCTGCTTCGTTGTTAGTCATCTCGGGACATTGTATGGACTGGCGAATAACCTCGCCCGTGGGGACCTCGAGGACGAGTCCCAGTCTTGATCTCGAGGCATTCGCGGTCCCCTCGGTGTGTAGTATGCAGGGGTTCAAGCTAGGGGCCGTTTGCAAGGCCTCCTTCTCGGCCTCAGACGAGAGGCTTGCGCTGAAGTCGGCTATGAAGTCGGCGCGGACCAGCGACTTTATGGCTGTTCTGGGGACATACGTGATGTCGTGCTCGCTGAGCTCTATGGCCCATCTGGCGAGATGGCCTGACAGTTCGGGCTTATGCAGGATGCTTATTAGGGGGAATGTGGTCACTACCCAGATGGGGTGGCATTGGAAGTAAGGTCTCAGCTTTCGGGAAGCCGTGACTAAAGCCGGCGCCAACTTCTCAAGGTGCGGGTACCGAGTTTTGGCGTCCACTAGTGTTTTACTGATGTAATAGATGGACGATTGCGTACATTTTTGCTCGCGGACGTGCACTACGCTGACTGCCACCTCGGAGACGGCCAGATATATAAGTAGTGGTTCGTTTGGTTCTGCCTTTACCAGCAGCGGCGGGGATGTTAGGTATGCTTTCAGTTCTTGGAGGGCTTTGACGCATTCATCGTTCCAGTGAAAACTGTTTTCCTTCCTCAGCACGTTGAAGAATTTGTGGCATCTGTCCGACGACCGGGAGATGAAGCGGGAGTGGGAGGCTATTCGGCCCGTCAACTTCTAAACCTGTTTTTTGCTGGTGAGTGCTTCTGGTATTGAGGCGATCGCCTTGATTTGGTCTGGATTGACCTCGATCCCCCTTTGTGATACGAGGAATCCGAGGAACTTCCCAAATGCTACACCAAAAGAGCATTTTTTGGGATTCAACTTCATTCCGTAGCTGTTCAGGATCTCGAAGGCCTCTCGCAGGTGATCGATATGGTCCTCCTTTCTTGCTGATGATGTAGACCTCCATAGTCATACTGAGTTGTTTGTTGAACATTTTGGTTACCAACCTTTGATAAGGTGCACCCGCATTTTTCAACCCGAAGGGCATCACTCTGTAGCAGTAAGTACCCTGATGGGTGATGAAGGTGGTTTTCTCCTGATCCTTCTCTGCCATTAGAATTTGGTTGTACCCTGAGTAGGCGTCCAGGAAGCTCAGGAGTTCATGCCCTGCTGTAGCATCAATCAGCTGGTCGATGTGGGGCAGGGGGAAGGAGTCTTTGGGGCAGGCCTTGTTTAGGTCGGTGAAGTCCACACACATCCTCCACTTTCCGCTTTTCTTCTTAAGCATAACCACGTTGGCAATACATTGTGGGTATTTTGATTCTCTGACGGAACCGTTGGCCAGTAGTTTGTCTACCTCCTCATGCACCGCCTCGTTAATGGCGGTGTTGAATTTTCTTCGGCCCTATTTTACCAGTGGGTGCAACGGATCCATATTGAGCCGGTGTGTGGCGATATCCGGAGAGATTCCTGGCATGTCTGCATGGGAAAAAGAAAACATGTGTGCATGCTTAATTAGAAATTCATGGTACTTACCTGGGTTTGTTAGCCCGTGACCGATGTAGGCTTTCCTTTCCGGATCGTTTTCACCTAGCTTTACTGGGTCAAGCTCTTCGGCTGTTGCATTGCAAGCTTCCATGATGTCTGGGTCCCTTATGGCATCGGCCGTCGGGTCTGCTTGAGTCCCCGACGGAGTTGATTGCTATGCTTCCGTGCTTGCCTTGCTTAGTTGTTTTGTGTGAGCGCAATCCTGAGTTATTTTATAGCATTCCTGCGCTGTTCGCGACTCCCCTTTGATGCTGAATATTCCCCATGGAGTAGGAAATTTGATCACCTGATATAGGCTTGATGGGACTGCTCGCATGGCATGTATCCATGAGCGCCCAATGATGACATTGTAGGCCGTCTCCTGGTTCATCACATGGAAGGTCGTTTCTAGGGTGACACCTCCCGCAAGGACAGGCATGGTCACCTCTCCTGACGTGCGCTCTACTGCATTGTTAAAACCAGTTAGATTTATGCACCTGGGAGTAATTCTGTCCTCGAGTCCTATCTGAGTGAGGACTTTTGGATGAGTGATGTAGGCCCCGCTCCCGTCATCGATCATGACTCTCTTGATATCGGTATCAATGATACGCAAGGTAATAACTAAAGCGTCATAGTGAGGAAAAAACAAATCGTCAGCGTCAGACTTATCGAATGTGACACTTCCTTCGAGGTCATCATACCGTTCGTGGGAGATGGTTCTCTTAAATTTGTGTGTGTTGGTGAGTTTGACGTGGTTGATGGCTTCATCTGCTTCCCCGACGATCATGTTTACTGTACGCGTCGGGGAGGGCGGCTTTGGTGGTCCTCGGGAATGCTCCCGTCCGCAGCCGAAATTATCTTTCCCTTTGTCGCTGAGTAGTTCTTTTAGGTATCCCCGATTGAGCATCCTGACGACTTCCTGTCGTAGGCCAATGCAGTCCTCGGTCCGATGTCCTCATTCCTGATGGAACTCGCACAGAACATTAGATTTCCTCGTGACCCTCATGGACTTCTTCCAGTACCGGAGTCGTCTGGTTGGGCCCCAGGCATTTGGCCAGAGGTCCCCCAAACGTTCTTTTGTAGAGGTCGCCGTTCATCAGGCAATATCTGGCGGCTTGCGTACGAAGCTTTCTAGCTTCTTTTTTGTCGTACGGTAGTTGCCCTTCCTGCAAGTATGAAAGGAACTGGTTTCGCCAGTCCCATGTTAGGTGTAGGCAGAATACCTCACTGCGATCGATGGCAAAATGCATGAGGGTGACAGTGCTTTTTTTGCTAAGATTCGTGGCCGCTGCGGCTAGTTTGGCCAATTCGTCGGCTTCGGCATTACGTACCCTGCGTACTTGCTCGAAGCGACATTTGTCGAATTGGGCCATCAGTCTACAGACTTCGGCCTGATATTTCTGTAACCTCTGTTCCTTGATCTGGTAGGCTCCGGCGACTTGATTTATCACAAGTTGTGAGTCGCAGTGTTAGACCAGTCGACGGGCTCCGTACCTGGTGGCTAGTTTCAAACCTGCAATAACGGCTTCGTACTCTGCTTCATTGTTAGTCATCTCGGGGCATCGTATGGACTGGCGAATAACGTCGCCCGTGGGGACCTCGAGGACGAGTCCCAGTCCCGATCCCAAGGCGTTCGCGGCCCCATCGGTGTGGAGTATCCAGTGGTTCATGTTAGGGGCCATTTGCAAGGTCTCCTTCTCGGCCTCAGGCGAGAAGCCGATGCTGAAGTCGGCGTGGACCTGTGATTTTATTGCGGTTCTGGGGACATAAGTGATGTCATGCTCGCAGAGCTCTATGGCCCATCTGGCGAGACGACCCGACATCTCAGGCTTATGCAGGATACTTCTTAGAGGGAAGGTGGTCACTACCTGGATTGGGTAGCATTAGAAGTAAGGTCTTAGCTTTCGGGAAGCCGTGACCAAAGCCAGCGCCAGCTTCTCAAGGTGTAGGTACCGATTTTCGGCGTCCACTTGTGTTTTGCTGATGTAATAGATGGGTGATTGCGTACCTTTTTGCTCGCGGACGAGCACTGCGCTAACTGCTACCTCGAAAATGGCCATATATATAAGTAGTGGCTCGTTTGGTACTGCCTTTGCCAGTAGTGGCGGGGATGTTAGGTACGCTTTCAGTTCTTGGAGGGCCTTGACGCATTCATCGTTCTAGTGGAAACCGTTATCCTTCCTCGGCACATTGAAGAACTTGTGGCATCTGTCCGACGATCGGGAGATCAAGCGGGAGAGGGCGGCTATTCGGCCTGTCAACTTCTGAACCTGTTTTTTGCTGGTGAGCGCTTCCGGTATTGAGGCGATCGCCTTGATTTGGTTTGGGTTGACCTCGATCACCCTTTGTGATACGAGGAAACCGAGGAACTTCCTAGATGCTACACCAAAAGCGCATTTTTCGGGGTTCAACTTCCTAGATGCTACCCTTTGTTTAGGATCTCGAAGGCCTCTCGCAGGTGATCGTATGGTTCTCCTTTTTTACTGATTTAACCAGCATGTCATCGATGTAGACCTCCATAGTCTTCCCGAGTTGCTTGTTGAACATCTTGGTGACTAACCTATGGTAAGTGGCTCCCGTGTTTTTCAACCCGAAGGGCATCACTCTGTAGCAGTAAGTACCCTGGTAGGTGATGAGGGTGGTTTTCTCATGATCCTCCTCTGCCATCAGGATTTGATTGTAACCGGAATAGGCGTCCAAGAAGCTTAGGAGTTCATGCCCTGCTATAGCGTCGATCTACTGGTCGGTGTGGGGCAAGGGGAAGGAGTCCTTGGGGCAGGCCTTGTTTAGGTCGGTGAAGTCCACGCACATCCTCCACTTTCCGCATTTCTTCTTAACCATAACCATGTTGGCAATCCATTGCGGGTATTTTGAATCTCTGACGGATTCGTTGGCCAGTAGTTTGTCTACCTCCTTACGGACTGCCTCGTTAATGGCAGCGTTGAATTTTCTTCGGCCCTGTTTTACCGGTGGGTGTAATGGGTCCATGTTGAGCCGGTGTGTGGCGATATCCGGAGAGATCCCTGGCATGTGTGCATGGGAAAAAGCAAATGTGTCTGCATGTTTAGTCAGAAATTCATGGTACTTACCTGGGTTTGCGAGCCCGTGATCGATGTAGGCTTTCTTTTCAGGGTCGTTCTTATGCAGCTGAACTGGGTCGAGATCCTCAGCGGTAGCATTGCAAGCTTCTAGGATGTCTGGGTCTCTTATGGCGTCAGTCGTCGGGTCTGCTTGAGTCCCCGACGGGGTTGATTGCTATGCTTTCGCACTTGCCTTGCTCAGTTGTTTTGTATGAGCGCAATCTTGGGTTATTTTATAGCATTCCTGCGCTGTTCGTGGCTCCCCTTTGATGCTGAATATTCCCTACAGGATAGGGAATTTGATCACCTGGTACAGGCTTGATGGGACCGCTTGCATGGTATGTATCCACGGGCGTCCGATGATGACATTGTAGGCCGTCTCCTGGTTCATCACATGAAAGGTCGTTTCTACGGTGACACCTCCCGCAAGGACAGGCAGGGTCACCTCTCCTGACGTGCGCTCCACTGCATTGTTAAAACCGGTTAGATTTATGCACCTGGGAGTGATTCTGTCCTCGATTCCCATCTGAGTGAGGACTCTTGGATGAATGATGCAGGCACCGCTCTCGTCATCGATCATGACTCTCCTGACATCGGTATCAATGATACGCAGGGTAATAACCAAAGAATCATAGTGAGGGAAAAACAAACTATCGGAGTCAGACTTATCGAAGGTGATACTTCCTTCGAGGTCATCATACCGTTTGCGGGAGATAGTTCTCTTCAATCTGTGTGTGTTGGTGACTTTGACGTGGTTGACGGCGGCGTCATCCGCTTCCCTGACGATCATGTTTACCGTACGCATCGGGAAAGGCGGCTTTTGTGGTCCCCGGGAGTGCTCCCGTCCGCGGCCAAAATTAGCTTTCCCTTTGTCGCTGAGTAGCTCCTTCAGGTACCCCTAATTTAGCATTCTGACGACCTGCCGTAGGCCGATGCAGTCCTCAGTCCGGTGTCCTCGTTCCTAATAGAACTCGCACAAAATGTTGGATTTCCTTTTGGCTGGGTCTGACTTCATCTTTTGGGGCCACTGCACCTTAGTGCCGAGCTTTTCCAGTGCGTACACCACTTCTGAGGGTGAAACACAAATGTTATGTGATGAGAGTAAAGGGGGCGTACCTCGGTCGTTTCTAAGCGGGGCCACATGACGCTGCACCGCATCCGTATGTCGTGGGGGCTGAAGTGAAGATCTTGCGTAGGGTTGATGTCATTCTCTGCTAGGGCATGGGGGGATTTACCGACGTCCCTTATGTCGTCAGTCCCTCCTGCGTCCGGGTGTACGGTAGCTAGTCGCCGTGTTGGCCCGTTGAGGTCCTCCTCGTCTGCATGCACCTCGGCGCAGTAGGCGTTGTGGATCTCATCCCAGGTGGTGGGAGGATACTTCATGAGCCGGCTCAGCAATTTCTTGGTGGCTCGGGAGCCATCCCTGTTGAGCCCGTTCTGGAACGCTGCCACCGCCATACCTTCCGATACATTTGGCAGGTTCATTCTTATCCTGTTGAATCTAGCGAGGAAGTCCCTGAGGCCTTCGCCCGTGGTCTGTCGGACGAGGAATATGTCGTTCACCCTCGCTTCTGCTTCTTGGCACCGGCATACGCAGTGACAAATTTATCTGCCATTTCCTATAAGGTCGAGATCGCCTTGGTGGGTAGTTGAGAGTACCAGGTTAGCGCTCCTCCAGTCAGCGTTTCGCCAAACTTCTTCAGCAGCAGCAATTGTACCTGTTCTTTGGACATGTCGTTACCTTTTACTGCAGTGACGTAGTGGATGAGATGGTCCTCGGGGTCGGTGGTCCCG
>JASVEL010004422.1:0-49871 GCA_032618575.1 Nicotiana noctiflora
ACATGATTTTTGCACCGGGCAAACAATTTCAAAATTAAAATAAATATATTTTTGAGTGCAATTGCATGCCTTGTTGGAAAACTGAATGAATTTTATATGTTTGAATAATTGGAAATTAGAAAAATAAAAAAAAATAGGTTAAGTACTTACTTTGTTGAATTAATTAGTTTTAAGAAGAAAATTATCAAAAAAATAGTTTTTAATAGTGCAAATTAGGAAAAATAGTAGAAAAATTGCAAAAAAAATTAGATAATTAGTGTAAGTAGGAAATTAAGTTTTTATAATATTCCATAAAATAAAAAGAAAAAATACAAAAAGAAAATACATAAAAATAATTAATTAAAACATCAGAAAAATACAAAAAAATAGGTAGTATAATAAGACTGGGCCAAATATGATTCAAATGGCCGGCCCAGTCCCTAAGCCCAAAGGAAACAGGTCCAGTTCATTAAGAAGCAAACGATCTCAGCCGTTCATCATGACAAATCCAATGGTTGAGACAATTAGCGGAATTAATTAATTAATTGAAATGTGAGATCAAATCTGAGCCGTTCGTTTGGATTGATCTAAGGGTCAAAGACTTAGTCTCGTTTGTCACAAAATGGTGTCATTTATGTAACGCACCTAAGAGCCGTTGATCTCCAGCAAATCGATGGCTCTGATTACCTAAGACTCCCCACCTATATAAGGCTTTAGTCTGAAAGTTGGGCCATTTCTCCAAAGGCTCTAACCCTAGCCGCCTCTAAAACCAGCCTTTCTCTCCTAATCTCTTCTTCTTCTTCGCCTTCATCTAAGCCAGCAAAACCTAGCCGGCCATGGCTGCCACCACTCTCCATGGTGGTCACCGGCGATCCTCAACCCCTCTCCTCTCCCTTTTCTTCTTCTTCTCCGACTAAAACACCTAGAAACCTAGATAACAAACCCGTCTCCAAAACTCCAGTCACCGGAAGCAACCACCGGTGACCACCAACCTATGAGAAACCGTCCCAAACCAATGCCAACAGAACCCCCTCACCCAGATCTATTCCCTCATATAAGCCACCACCCTCGAATATCCCTAGATCCCGTCGAATATCCAAAACAAAGTCGCCAGAACCCTAACTCCGGCGACTCGAAACTTTAACCCCAATCAAGATCCGACCTTATACCCACCCCAAACACCCCTCTGCAAACCAAAAACCTAAAAGACTTCGTCTTGAAGTCTAAAACCAGAAAAACAGAAAGAAAAATGAAAAAAAGAGAATAAGGAAAAAGAGTCTGGAAGACTGAAAAAGGGAGTGAAAAGAGTGAAAAGGGAAGCTCAGGGGACCGGCCCTGCAAGCTAAGTACCCTGGCCCTCTTCTTTGCTTTATTTGCTTCCTTTATCTGTTCATATTCTTGTTTTCCCTTCTGTTTTATTACTTTTGTCTTGATATCTCTATTTGTTTTTCTATTCTTAAGAACCTGAAATCTTGTGCTTCATCTGTTACTACTAGGGTTTTTCATCTTGTTCATTCTTATGTTTTTCTCTTGTTTTGTTGTTTCGATCATGTTCTGTTTCTCTGAGTTTAAAGATCTATCTTGATTCACCCTTTCTCTTCATCTTCTGTGTACTGTGATTCTTAATATGTTAAGTTTCCCATAGCCTGACTGTGCTTCTCTTCTGTTTCTTGGCATGTGTAACTTTAGCTCTAATTCAGCTGGTTGGCTTTTATTCTTTCTTATCTTTGTATTTGGTTGACTTTTGTTAGCTTGTAATAGCTTGAATGTTTTTCTCTTCTGTCTCTTTGCATGTTTAGTTTTAGTGTTAGGTTTAGCCATTTGATTTCCCCATTCCCCTTCATCTCTATTAATAGGGTTATCTTGTGGTTTGCTTCTCTGTTCTTAAAAATCTCCCTGTTCTTCTTCACCCTTTGTTTATATTTAGGGTTTTATTATTTGTTGGTCTTCAACATCTCATCTGTTTAATTTTAGATATCTCTTCTGTTTCTCTTCATGTTTAGCTTAGCTGTTTGACTCCCGATTTGGGCTTCTTCTATTAGCTCTCAATGTCTTTACTGTTTTCTCTTCTCTACATGATTTAGTTTGATTCTCATGTTCACTCAAGGGTTCTTGCTCTAATAAATCTCTTATGTTCTTTCATCTGCATTTTAGTGACTATGTTTTTTCTTCTGTCATTTGGCATGATAGATTTAGGATTCTTCTTCATTATCTTCTTTAGGCCCTTCTATTCTACATTCTTCATCTTGTCTGTCATGACTTGCATTGAAAATGGGTTGGTTTAGTGGGTCTAAGTGATACCATTGGTCCTCTGATTCTTGTGAGCCATGCTTAATCTTTTTCTGACTGTTTGTGGTAGTCTATGCTTCTGTGTGCCTATGTCATGAACCTTGGTGATTTTTGAAGTTTTTCAAACTGTCACATGACTTGAACTGGTAGTAATTAGATCTGAATTGACATGAATTCATACTGTATCACATGTAGTCTGATGATATGAGTTAATTGACAGAAATGCAACCATATTAATTGTTTCCTCTGAATTTGGGTTGATTAATGCATTTTATTTGATCATATGTGTTCCTGTGTGCAACAAATGTTGAGAATGATTAAGTTTTGCTAGTTCTTGTTAAATGTGAGTGTTTGATTAACATTGATTGAACCTTAGGGGATTGGTTATAGCTGTTAATGTTAGATTTTATAAAAATGGCTAGTGTTTAAATAGGTTAAAACTCAAAATGAACAAAAATAGGCTATTGGGTAATAATTGACCAAAGAGTGGTCAACTTTGCAAAGTTGATCAACTCTATAAGGTCCAAACACACTAGTCTACCTCAAAAGGGGCTAGTTGTGCAAAACTGGTTGAGCTTGCAATTGCAGGCTCACCAAGGCTCATTTGAGCCCTGAATCTTAGGTGGCTAGGTCTGCAAAGACCTTAGCCCAGCCTGTGATCAGTCAAAAAGGCTAGTTGTGCAAAATTGGCTAAGTCTGCAAAGGCAGACTTACCCAGGCTCTTTTAGAGCCCTGAACCTCTTAGCCCAGCCTGTGTTCAGTAATTGGGCTTCAATTGCCCAAGCTAAGTCTCAACTTGAGACTGGCTAGAAGTTGAATAGTTTAAATACATCAATAAAGCAGGCTAGTCCTGCAATTAGTTTTAAAAGAATTTAAATAGGTCAATTATGCAAAGGATTGGCTAAGTCTGCAAATGCAGACTTGCCCAGTCCCATTTTGAGCCCAGAACCACATGTGGCCAGGCCTGCAAAGGCTTTGGGCCCAATTGTGTTCAGCAAATGGGTTTAATTACCCAAGCCAAGTCTCAACTTGAGACAGGCTAAAATTTTAAATAGTTTAAATATAATAATAAAGTAGGCTAATCCTGCAATTAGTTTTAAAATGAACTAAAAGGGGTTAATTAACTGAAAATGAAATAAAAGAGGCTAAGTTCTAAATAGTAGAACTGGCCAGTCCTTAAATATCAATGCAAGGACTGGCCATAGGTTAAATAAGTCCAAAATGCTGGAAACCAGACCTAGGTAGGTCGGGTAATTCAGCAGTGTCCATAGGGGCATAAAAGGAACCCGAAAAGGTAAATAGGTAAATAGTTTGAACCATGTGGGGTTAAGAGAGTCATTTGTACCCCTGATTTCTGCAATTTTGCAGAAGTTTAAGGGTTTAATGGTCTCCCTAAAAAGGCAAATCTGTAAAAATCTTTAACCCCCAAGGTTATATTAGTAAAAGGCTTTAAAAAGGAATCTTTAGAACCTTCCAGCACATGCTGGAAGGGTTTTGGTAATAGATTTTTGGGGCCTAAGTGTAAGGTTAGTAATTTTAAAGGGGGAGAAGTGGGATTTAATCACATTCTTTCTCCCCAAGTCATCAGCCCTTCTCACACATATAAATACTCCCTAAAAGGGCTCATTAAGGGCTGGTTTTTGAAAGAAAAGTTCAGAGATAATAGCATTAACATAGCAGTAGGCTTTTTCTGCAATTTCGAGTGAGAATTTGGGGAATATTCATCTGATCTTTTGGGTTTTTGCTCGTGTATTTGCTTGGATTTCTACTTGCTATTGATGTGGTCTTCTATTTGGTTGATATTCAAGCTCCTGCTGTTGCATTGCCTTGAGTCTTTGCTGTTGCTTATTTCTTAACCCCCTAGAACTCATTGGTTTACTTTGCTGATCCAGGTATATTTCCTATTCAATTGAAGATGTAACTGCTGAAACGATGAAATGAAGTTCCATTTTAAATTCATTTGTTATGTCTTTATGTTATCCTTTTCATTAGTTTTAGCATTAGTGTAGATCTGTAGCTTAAATCAGTGTAACATGTAGCAGTAGAAAACAAAAACAATGACAGTGTAATAGCTAGATATGGTAGTAGTAGTATAGTCATAAATGGCAAGTCACCTAGTTAAAGGTAGGTAAAACCTTAAAACGAGTTAATTAGATGTAGTTTAAATTGTTAACAGCATCATCACAATCAGAATACAAGTCGTCCTAATGTAGTTAATCACGTCTGCGAAACAGTATATTGGTATAAATAAGTTCGAAGAGGATAAGGACAGTTAAAAGAAATAATGAGTCTCTTGTAACTGGGTCTACAATACTGGATAAGCCAAAGCCATTTTAGGATCATTAACGTAACTGTGTATATATTATCAGATCACCTAGCATTAGACAATCAATTGTCATTAGTAAGTAATTAAACTATTTTGAATCATGCTTCATATAGCTAAACCATTTGCTCTTAGTTGTTTTGTCAAATAACTTTCAACTTTAGTATAGATCAGCGTTTAAGAAAGAGTAGAAGTAGTCGGATTTCATATGCATCAAGTTGTTTTAGTCTAAGGTTAATATGAATCATATGGTACAGTGATTTTCATTTCCTTATAAATAAATAAAAGTGATTTGGTTTTGTTCCTAATTCTGTGTGCCTGTTTCTATTATGAATTCCGCATGTTACTTTTGTTATTGTTGCCTCAACTCGGTTTGGGCCCAATATGTAGCGTGGGCCTGAATTATCACATGGAGTCAAATGGGCTATTGAACAGAAGCCCAAAGATTGCTTGGGTCTCTTAAGACCTAGGCAGAACCAGTGCCTAATAAGTGAGAAACAAGATCCCAGGCCCGATGAAGAAAGAAAATAATATGGGCCTCGAATACTTAGTACCAGAAATGGCTAAGGGAAAAACATATATAGAAAATATAGTTGAACAAATAGGATTGGACCTTAATAATAATTGGGACGAGCCTCGCACGATATTAATAAGCGGGGCCCCCTTTTCGTAATGAGATAACACAACTAGACTCGGGAAGACTATTAGGAAATTCCATAGTCTTACCCAAAACAATTAAAAGCCGATAGACCATTTAGGGCACGATTTAATATACTTTCCTACGAACGAGTGTGCATCTGGTGCAACTCAAATCCTAAATCCCGACAAAGCTGAAATATACCAAAAGTCACAGGCGTACTGGTTGCAGTGTGACTCGAGGCGTGTTTTCGCGATGCCGCAATTCTACAAAATATTTAAGTAAAAGCACTTATATGTTGTTAAAATCTGTAATGGGTCTAACAAGAGTCAAGAACGACAATTGAGCCACCGTGCTAAAACCACGGAACCCGTGAATGCCTAACACCTTCTCCCAGGTTAATAGAGTTCCTTATCCAGATCTTTGTTTCGCGGACATTAATAAAAGAGTCAAATTCCTCGGATTCGAGATTAACCGGTGATTTGAGACACCATTATTTTTTCAAGTGAAGACTCTGATAATTCAAAACAAAATCCCGAACCGATTGTCCTTTAAGTGGAAAAACTCTTTCCTCTATGCTATTATATCCGTCTCGGGTATTTGAACATCGAGGTATACCCTACAAGCACACATATTTTTGTGTCTTCTGCTTAAGGGGGTTGTAAAAATGGAGGTGTGACAGCTCTGGTGACTCTGCTGGGGACCCAACCCCGAACTTCGGTTTTAGGGTTTAAGAACTCAAGCTCCTTAGAATTGTCGTTCATGATATTGCTTGACTTCACTATATGATTTGAACAACATGCTATGTGCTTTATCGCTTTAATACTATGTGGATTGTATATAAAAATTGTGCCGAAAACCCTTCTCTTCTTCACCTCCGGGGATGTGCTTACTGGTTGAGACTCCCCTTTCTGTTAAGTCACCCAAAATTAAGAAAACAAAGGCCGAATAAGTTACAAAGCCGATTGACTCCGCGAGTCACCGGTACATAGCCCCCTCCTCGATTCGAGTTGTCCGCTCAGGTACACGGTCTAGCATTCTATGAAATTGTAAGATGTTGAACATAGGTCTAGGACGATTATTTGCATCATATCCTGACTTAGGGGACTCAACACAGGGGTTGGGTCCGTTTAGGACAGGTGACCCGGTATTTGAAAAAGACCAAGCATATTATGTGTTGCATTTTTATTGTCCTTGATCGTTATGCGGACCGGCTAAACTTCCGAGGTTAGAAAATTCTTGAAAAGAAAAAAAAGAGAGAGAAATAAGAGTTGGCGAAAATAGGTATCCGGAAAATCCGAAAATTGAAAAAAAAATGGTTTTTTGAAATAATTAGTCAACTAATCTGACCGATCTACGCAGGTTTGATTCTCACCATTAGGTGGGATACGTAGGCAACCCTTAAACGGGTCCAACCACACCTTTAGAAAAAGACCAAAAAGATTTTTTCTTTTCAAATAATCGAAGTGATTGCTATTTTTGGAAACGGTCGAATGTCCCGAAAGGACGCCGGAAGACTGTTTTGGTAGAAATGGCCACTTCGAAAGCCATGTTTCTTTCAAAAAATGAAAACTTGCATTGAAAAAGTTTTTTTCTCTTTTCTAAATAAAATCGCCTTAATAAATGTGCAGGATGAGCACAATGTTGAATGAACATTTCTCCTTAATGAATAAAATCCCTTTGGAGCTGAAACTATGGTGGCACGACATGGAAACAGAAAGTCAGGACTGGGTCAAAAGTTACTTGAAAGATCTCACGGGGTTATTGGACATAATTCCCCAAGGCGACGTAATTAGAGCATTGGTCACATATTGGGATCGTGCACACAATGTACTACATCTTCCGGATTTTGAACTCACTCCTACTCTGGAGGAAATTGCTTTCTACATAGGGAAGAATGAGGTCCCCTAGAAAGGAAAATACCTGGTATCTCCAAGAACAATAACGGTGCATCGTTTTCTGGATTCTTTGAAAATTGCTAGGAATGTCCACAATGAGGATTTATCCAACGGGTTTTGCTCCCTGAACTTCATCTATAGTAGGTATGGACATATCGGGGGTTTCAACGACTCCACGAACAAGTTATGCAGCAAGTCCAACCGAGCAAAATGGGAGGAGCATCGAAGGTTTGCTTTCTTAGTGGCATTTCTCGGAATTGTCATATTTCCGAGAAAAGATGGACACATCAGTATAAAGGTTGCTGGGGTAGCAAGCACATTTATAGTACAAGACAATTGTACTCTAGCTCCAATGATTTTAGCTGACATCTACCGTGCCTTGACCGCATGCAAAGCTGGAGCCAACTTCTTTGAAGGGTGCAATTTGATTTTGCAGATTTGGTTGATTGAACATCTATGCCATCATCCTTCGTTCTCAAATTATGGTCCGACTGGAAGAACATGTCTGG
This sequence comes from Nicotiana noctiflora, assembly GCA_032618575.1. Taxonomy (NCBI): domain Eukaryota; kingdom Viridiplantae; phylum Streptophyta; class Magnoliopsida; order Solanales; family Solanaceae; genus Nicotiana; species Nicotiana noctiflora. The sequence continues at coordinate 7,636 of JASVEL010004422.1, forward strand.
AAGAATTTTACACGAGAACAAAAGAAGTTAAATTTCCAAAGGGAGTAAAGAATTGGATTTCGCATCTTCGATCATTAACCGACGGCCCGATTGATTGGACATATGATTGGCTACCTCTTGACGAGGTAATTTATATGCCGACAGAAGGGTCACCTATTTTGATCATGGGTTTAAAAAACATCCAACCTTACGCCTCGTACAGGGCCTTACGACAGCTGGGTAGATGTCAAGTTATACCGAGAGATGGGGACCTCAGTTCATAAGTTATAGAAATTAGCCCGGATGGGTAATTCCCGGAAGCAAAGATCCGTCAAATCTGGAATGAATGCCAAAACTTGAAAGTAGACACGTGTGTGCAAAATAGAGCTAGAGATGAAGTGTCATCTGGATATTCAGCATGGTATCGATGGGGCATTGAGCACGAGCGGCTTTCGAAAAAACCAAACCTGCGAGATTTGGTGGAGCAATCTAAGGAAAACCAGAATTGGGCGGCCAAAGAAAGTGAATACAAGGCCAAGATCAGCTTGTTGGAAGAACAATTGAGAAATCTCCAGTTTGAAAGTGGTTTACAGGCAGCATCTGATGAGGGAGAGAAAAAGCAGCTGAAGAAAGAAAACGAAATGTTAAAGGCTCAGGTTGCTCAAATGAAAATTGCATCTGAGACCCCCATTCGCTTAGCCCGGGATGAGAAATTGATTGAGACTCTTCGGCGCAAAGTGAATGACTACAGCTTTGACTTGGACAAGGCAGAAAAAGAATTAGTCAGGGCTCGGAAGCAAATAACCAGAGATGCTGAGGAAAGAGCTAAGTTGGTTTGGCAGCTACAAGATAGGCATGAATTTGAGGTAGCTCGACTAAGAAAGAAAATTGTTTCATCCACGGTTAAAAGTAACAAGGTTATCAAGGATCTCGAAGAAGAGAGAGAGAATTGTTACACAACTATGGCTCGACTAGAGTTGGAGCTGCAGCAAATACAGAAGGATAACCAACATACCTTAAATGCTCGCACTGGACAGATCAGTCGATTGATTCATGAAAAAAAGGGTTATTCGAGAGAAGATTGTTCGTATTGCTCAATACATCACCCGGAAGAGTCAGCTGTGTGAAGATATGTCCCAAAAAACCTTTGTATCAGCGGTGAAGTTCTTTGTGCAGCAAGTCATGTCTGACCTGGATAGGCTCCAAAAGGGATTAGCATATAGGCCCGCGGAAAGACCGAACGATGTCTCGCGAGCACTAGGAGCATTAATGTATTCATAGGGTATGCATTCTATTTTTCATGTTTCTTTACATTAGCATTACAACATCATCTTGTAAACCAATGTTTTTGAGCTTTCAATGAAAATCAAGAGTTGTTGTCAATCCTTTTGCTTTATGTTATTTCTTCTAATTACGATAGGAAAATAAATAGGAACGCAATTATGAAATGAAAAAAAAAAAAGAGAGAGAAAAAAAAAAGAGATGATTGGTTCAAATAAGTAAAGGCCGGGATGATGCATGACAACCCAAGGAAAATCTGTTTATTCTAAAATCGTTGCATCTTATCTCTTCATGCGCTAACCACTAACTGGTGTTGATTTTTGTGAGATCCAGATTCTAGTGGCAACTGGCATTCTGGCTACCCACCCTTACAACACGAGATATAAGAAAATGACAAAAGTTGTGTCGCAAGAGATTGAAGCAACAGTCATGGATCCCGCCCAGGAGGAAGAAATTATGGACGTAGCGGGGATGAAGGAAGAGATGTACAAATTAAAACATCAGATGGCCGAAATGTATCAAGCTTGGTCGAGGGTAAACCCTTGCCAACTTATCCTGCCAATCCCACATACATCCCTTCAACTAATCCCAACCCAGAGCCACCCACGATGAATTCATCCTCTACATACCCTGACTACCACCACTATTATGCTTCCACTTCCCAAGTGCCACCACCTCTGACGAAACAAGTACCACCCCATCCGCCCTAGGTTGCTCTAGTATATGTGGAACCTCCTCCTGCCACCCTACACAAATCATCTAGTGAACTAATGTTCCACATACAAGACCCCCACTACTACCCACCCAAGCCGACCTTCCGACAACACGAATCTCACACTCCGCTGATGGAGACGAGCGAAGAGAAGCCTGCTAAAAATGCAGGGCATGAGGAGATGGCTAGGAAGGTGAAGAGTTTGGAGAACGCCTTTCGCAATATGCAAGGATTGGGAGGACAAGTAAGCGTGGCATACAAGGATCTGTGTCTGTTTCCTGAAGTGCAACTTCTTGTTGGATTTAAGTTGCCGAAGTTTGATATGTATAGTGGACATGGAGACCCGGTGGCCCACCTCAGAGGATATTGCAGTAAAATGCGAGGTGCAGGAGGCAGGGATGAGCTGTTGATGGCCTATTTTAGCCAAAGTTTAAGCGGTTCCGCTTTGGAGTGGTACACTCGCCAGGATCACACCAGATGGTTCATCTGGGATGATCTCACGCAAGCATTCGCGAACCATTTTCAATACAACTTAGAAATCATACCAGATAGATTATCACTCACGAAGATGGAGAAAAAGTCGGGAGAAAGCTTCAGGGAGTTTGGTTTTAGGTGGAGAGAACAAGCGGCGAGGGTAGATCCGCCGATGAAGGAAGGTGAAATGGTAGATTGTTTCTTACAGGCTTTGGAGCCTACTTATTATGGGCACTTAGTGTCAGCTATTGGGAAACGTTTTAATGAGGTTGTGAAGATGGGAAGTTTTGTTGAGGAAGGTTTAAAAACCAACAAGATCATGAGTTTTTTGGCAATTAAGGCCACAAATCAGGCCATACAGACTGGGAATGGAGGAACAATTGGGAAGAAGAAAAAGGAAGAAGTAGCAGTTGTGGAAAGCAGGCCTTGGAACCGCAACCAACATCATCACCCACCACGACCGTACCAGCCATACCCACCAACTTCGTACAACCCATCAACCACATATAACCCACCAACCCCATACAATATACCAACCACATATAACCCACCGCCACCATATTACCCACCAACTGCTCCGCACTACCACTACCCACAAGCCCAAACCTATCCACCACCATCGCCACATGTATGTCGAGCCCAAACCCCGCATAATGTTTACCACACACAAAACACATACCCTTTTCCTCGAGCCTACAGAAACCCAAACAAACCCAGGCCTGAACCGGAGATAAGGAATAGGGAAAAGAAAACATTCACCCCGTTGGGGGAGTCCTATACTAGCCTCTATCACAGATTAAAGGAATTGGGAATGTTGAGCCCAATTGAGTCTAAACTTCCAAACCCACCTTAGAAGAACATCGATCAGTCGGTCAGGTGTGAGTATTGCTCAGGAGCACCAAGACACGATATTGACAAGTGTTGACAGCTGAAGAATCCTATCTAGGATCTTATTAATAGCCGGAGGATTGAAGTGCAGGCTCCGGAGGCTCCAAACATTACGCAGAACCCACTGCCAGCTCACCATGAAATGCATATGATAGAATTGGCGCAGGATGAGAGCAGTCGGAAGCCGTCCCAGTCTGTTATGATGATTAAGGCCAGTAGCAGAATGAAAAAGGAAGCTGATAAAAGAAAAATGATTGTTGAAGAATCGGTGAAAAGGCAAACAGTGGTGGAAAAGTTGAGGGTTGTAGTACCAGGCCTGAAGCCAGTATTAACAGTGAAAGGCGCGAGTGTGGAACCAGTGATTATAAGACCGGTGGTGCAGATGCCGGTAGTGAACACCAAGACTGTACCTTGGAACTACAACAAGGTAGGAGTGATATACAAAGGGAAAGAGGTATCTGGAGAAATCAATGAAACTCACGGTCTAACTCGGTCTGGGAGGTGTTTTGCCCCAGAGGAGTTAAGAAAAATGAAGGCAGTGAAAGAGAATCAGTTGAAGAAGCCTGTGTCAGAAGAAGAGGCGGAGGAGTTCCTCAAAAAGATAAAATCGCAGGATTACTCTATAGTCGAACAGTTGAGGAAAATGCCCGCACAAATCTTTTTGCTCTCGTTGTTAATCCATTCGGAAGAACACAGAAAAGATCTGTTGAAGATATTGAATGAGGCGCATGTCCCGGAGAAGATCTCGGTCTGTCATCTTGAAAATATTACCAATAAGATCTTCGAGTCTAATAAGATTACGTTCTCAGATAGTAAATTGCCTGTTGAGGGAACCGAGCATAATAGGGCACTTTATCTTACGGTGAAGAGCGAGGAGTCGGTGGCTACCAGAGTGTTGATAGATAATGGTTCAAGCGCAAATATTTGCCCGCTGTCAACTCTTGGAAAGCTGAATATCAGTCCAGATAGAATTCGGAGAAATAGTATAAATGTGAGAGGATTTGATGGTGGAAGTAAGAACACATTGGGAGACATTGTCTTGGAGGTGACCATTGGGCCTGTGGATTTTACAATGGAATTTCAGGTGTTGAACGTTGCTGTGTCTTACAATTTATTGCTGGGCCGACCATGGATTCACGCAGCCAAAGCAGTGCCGTCATCCTTGCACCAAATGGTTAAATTCGAATGGGAGCAACAAGAAGTTGTGGTGCATGGAGAGGAAAATACCTGCAGTGTTGTGATGCCATTTGATGATCCTGATGGAGATAAGGGTCCTTGGGTATACTAGGTGACAGATACCATGGTAGTGAACAAAATTGCTGAGGGAGAGAAACCGCCGATCCCTACGGTAGCACCTACTGGTGTGATGGTGTCCCGGGATATGCTTAAAAACGGGTTTGCGCAAGGAAAAGGGCTGGGGAAAGCTTTGCAAGGAATCACCCAACCAGTTCAACTGCCAGTGAACAAAGATACTTTCAGCTTAGGGTTCAAACCCACCTATGCCGACATCCAAAGAGCCTCCAAAACCAAAAAGAACTGAACCCTGCCTAAGCCTATACCCAAACTATCTGACACCTTTGCCATGCGTGGTACTAAAAATCGGACATCTGCTTCGTCAAGGTACACTGAGACCCAACCCGATGAAGAGCTTTTGATGAGATTTGAGAAGATATTTGGGGGAAGGCACTAGCAAGATAGACATGCAATTTGTGGGATCCGGTGTTATGCTGAACAATTAGGAAGCCACTCCTTTCCCGATCAGGAAGGAGTCTTGGTAGTTAGCTCTTGAAAATTCATCATCATTTTTCCGGGAAAAAAACAATTGTTACTTTTTGTAGTCCTCCCACCCCCATGAAAAAGAAAAATCAAAATGTATCCCAAACTTTGTTCATCTTTTTTATCAATGAAATGCACTTTTTCTTCTTTCTTCATTTTTGCCTTATTTTTATCTTTTCTTCTGTACAGTTCTGTATGTGCTGATTCTGATGCCATGTCATGCATGAAGGATTCTCGACCCGGTTCTGACAGTCGCATTATCATACAAGAAATTGAGGAGGATAGTGAGATAGAATGTGAGGATGAGGAAGCCCTAGAGGAAATAAGTAAGGACATGAACCAATATGAGGAAAAGCCCAAACCGAATTTGAGTGAGAAAAAATGCATCAATTTGGGAGCGAAGATAATGTCCGGGAAACAAAAATTAGTGTTCATTTGGAGACACCCCTCAGGGAAGAATTGATAAGGTTGTTGCATGAATTTAAGGACATCTTTGTTTGGTCCTATGATGACATGCCCGGACTTAGTACTGACTTGGTGGTACACAAGTTGCCTATCTACCCCGAATACCGGCCAGTGAAACAAAAGTTGCGAAAATTCAAAACGGACATTAGTGTAAAGATAAAAGAAGAGGTGAATAAGCAGTTTGAGGCAAAAGTCATACGAGTCACCAAATACCCCACCTGGTTGGCGAACGTTGTGCCAGCCCCAAAGAAAGATGGAAAAAACAGAGTGTGTGTGGACTATAGAGACCTCAACAAATCCAGTCCAAAGGATGACTTCCCATTACCAAACATCCACATATTGATCGATAATTGCGCCAAGCATGAGATCGGTTCATTTGTAGATTGTTATGCCGGTTATCACCAGATCCTGATGGACGAAGAAGACGCGGAGAAAATAGCTTTCATCACACCTTGGGGAATGTATTGCTACAGAGTAATGCCATTTGGATTGAAGAATGCCGGGGCAACTTATATGACGGAAATTACCACGATGTTTCATGACATGATGCACCAAGAAATCGAAGTATATGTGGACGATGTCATCATAAAGTCCAAAAAGCAACCTGATCATGTGAGGGATTTGAGAAAGTTTTTCCAAAGACTCTGGAGGTACAATCTTAAACTCAATCCTGCGAAATGCACCTACTGAGTACCTTCAGGGAAGCTGTTGGGTTCATAGTGAGTCGGCGAGGTATTGAACTAGATCCATCAAAGATCAAGGCCATCCAAAGTCTACCTCCGCCGAAGAACAAGAAGGAAGTAATGAGCTTATTGGGGAGGTTGAATTACATTAGCCGGTTCATCGCTCAGTTGACATCAACATGTGAGCCGATCTTCAAGTTGTTAAAGAAAGATGTAGCAGTGAAATGGACCGACAAATGTCAGGAAGCCTTCAACAAGATCAAGGAATATTTAGCCAATCCTCCAGTGTTAGTTCCTCCAGAGCCGGGGCGACCTCTGATTTTGTACTTGACAGTGCTTGACAACTCCTTTGGTTGTGTGCTAGGGCAACATGATGAGGCGGGCAAGAGAGAGCAAGCTATATATTACCTCAGTAAGAAGTTCACATCTTACGAGGTGAAATATACTCAGCTAGAAAGAACTTGTTGTGCATTGATCTGGGTGGCTCAGAAATTGAAGCATTATTTGTTAGCATATACCACATACCTGATATCACGGTTGGATCCTCTGAAGTACATATTTCAGAAGCCTATGCCTACAGGGAGACTTGCTAAATGGCAGATTCTGCTCACAGAATTTGACATTATCTATGTAACTCGTACGGCGATGAAGGCGCAAGCAATTGCGGACCACTTAGTAGAGAATCCAGTGGATGATGAATATGAGCCATTAAAGACGTATTTTTTGAATGAGGAGGCAATGAATGTCGAGGAAATAGAACAAGATGAGAAGCCAGGATGGAAGATGTACTTCGACGGAGCCGTCAACAGTAAGGGCGTTGGTATCGGAGCAGTACTCATTTCAGGAACGGGTCAACACTACCCCGTCACAGCTCAGCTTCGATTTTTCTGTACCAACAACATGGACGAATATGAGGCGTGTATCTTGGGATTAAGGATGGCAATAGACATGGGTATTCAAGAGATTTTGGTCATAGGTAACTCGGATCTCTTGGTACACCAAATCCAGGGAGAATGGGAGACAAGGGATTTGAAATTGATACCTTACCGGCATTATTTGCACGAGTTGTCCCAAAGATTCCAGTTCATAGAATTCAAACACATCCCAAGAATGCATAATGAGGTTATAGATGCTTTGGCCACACTGTCCTCCATGCTGCATTATCCGGACAAAACCTATATAGATCCACTCCAGGTCCGAGTCCGTGATCAAAATGCTTACTGCTTTGCTGTGGAAGAAGAATTGGATGGAGAACCGTGGTATCATGACATCAGGGAATACCTGAAAGCTGGCAAATACCCGGAGCAGGCCACTAATGATCAGAAAAGAGCTATCAGGCGCTTGGCTAATGGATTTTTTCTCGGTGGAGGAGTTATATACAAGAGAACACCAGACCTGGGGTTGTTGAGGTGTGTGGATGCACAACAAGATGATAAGATTTTGATCGAAGTACATGCTGGAGCCTGTGGACCTCATATGAGCGGATATGTCCTGGCAAAGAAGATTCTGAGAGCCGGGTATTATTGGCTCACTATGGAGCGTGATTGTATCAGGTACGTGAGGAAATGTCACCAATGCCAAGTACATGGAGATCTAATTTACTCCCCACCTTATGAATTGCATACAATGTCTGCACCTTGGCCATTTGTCGCATGGGGCATGGATGTTATCGGTCCGATAGAGCCAGCAGCTTCCAATGGGCATAGATTCATTTTGGTTGCAATCGATTATTTCACCAAGTGGGTTGAGGCGAAGACATTCAAGGCAGTGATAAAGAAAGCAGTGGTGGATTTTGTGCATGAGAATATTATATGCCGGTACGGAATTCCCAAGGTGATCATCACAGATAATGGAGCCAATCTAAATAGTCACCTCATGGCGGAAGTTTGCCAGAGATTTAAGATCACGCATCGCAACTCCACACCTTATAGGCCAAAGGCGAATGGGACAGTAGAAGCTGCAAATAAGAATATCAAGAAGATCCTCAGAAATATGGTGGAGGAATCCAGGCAATGACATGAAAAGTTACCTTTTTCTCTCATGGGTTACCGCACGACAGTGCGTACTTCTATTGGAACCACACCTCATTCACTAATGTATGGGACGGAGGCTGTTATATCCACAGAAATAGAAATACCGTCATTACGGATCATGGCTGAGGCTGGAATAGATGATGAAGAATGGGTAAAAGCTCGGCTGGAACAACTAAGTCTGATTGATGAAAACAGATTGGCCCCAGTTTGCCATGGGCAGTTTTATCAATAGAGAATGGCCAGAGCATATAATAAGAAGGTGCGTCCTCGGAAGTTTGAAGTCGGACAACTCGTATTGAGGCGTATCTTACCGCATTGGGCTGAGGCAAAGGGAAAATTTGCGCCAAATTGGCAGGGACCATTTGTGGTATCATGGGTGTTGTCCAATGGGGCATTATATTTAACACATGTTGAAGAAAAGTGCGTAGAGACTTCTATCAATTCAGATGCGGTCAAAAGATACTATGTATGACTTCTTTTCAATTGTATGTTCAGTATTTTGTTGTGATTTGGGAATTGAAATGACAAAGGCGTTTTATTCTCTATCCAAACACTTTATCCATTGATACCCCTTTTGAGCCTTGGTTAATATATTCTTTCATACCACTCTCTCGGAATCGCTTATAGCACAATAAAGAAAATGAGAATTGAAATTGACGAAATGAAAAATGATGAACGAACGAAAAAAAAAAGAAAAAAAAGAAGGAAAAGAAAAGACAAAAAATCGGGAAAAAGTCAAAAGAAATTCATTAACTAATGACGTTTAATGAACTACGTCTGACTTGATCCCGAAAGGGTACGTAGGCAGCCTCATTGAGGTTCAGTCACGACAAAGAAAAAATCCAAAAATTCCCCACATATTGAAACTGGGGCAGAAGTTATGTTGAATAAGTCCGAGAGTTGTAAATATTTTGAACCCTCATAATTTTTGAGCCTTTATACCTTTCTTTCTTTAACCCATCCAAAAGCCATGTTAGGGTCCAAAGAAAGACCTTCTGATCAATTCCAAAATGATAACAGATGCAATGAAGGAAGAGCAAGACATTGATCAACACCCATGGTATAAGAAAAAAAAAGACAAAAAGAAAAATGAAAAAGATGAAAAAAAAAAATGAGAGTCTCATCAGTGAAAACCTTAACCGGCATTGTGAGGCGATTGTGAGTTTTGAGAGAAATAAAAATGAGAGAGTCTTGCCAGTGAAAACCTTTAACGGCACTACAGGGCGATTGTGAGGTTGAGAAAGAATAAATGAGAGAGTCCTATTAGTGAAAACCTTTCGAGGCACCGTAGGGCGATCGTAAGGATTACCATGAAAAGAGAAAAGGCAACAAAAAATAGTATCGGTTTGGGTTGGAAACAATTCGGAGTCAGAATAATGATTGGAACGAACCGGGTCAAAGTTTAAATACATGGCATGGTCAGCGGAATCAGCCAACAAATGCCCAGATAAGTTCTATCATCTCTCCAAAATGCCCTTACCTTTCTTTCATTTTTCTGCATTTCATTGTTTACCTTTCGAGAGCTAACTACCAGCTCCTGATGACGAAAGCTGAAACAACACTGGATCAGAAAGAAAGAAGAGTTGGGAAGAAAATAAAGAAGTTTGGCAAACATGGCCAAAGGAAAAGAAAACAAAACAAAAAAGAAAAAGTAAGAAAATACAAAAAGAGTTTGCAAGAGATAGGCAGCTGAAAAAACCACACAGCGGAAGAAAAAGCAAAAATAGGAAGCAATAAGAGGCAGGACGGCAGATGCCAGTTGCCAGCAGTTTTATATCTAATAAATTTTGTTTCATGATTCATACAGAAATAAATTGTCACTAATCACCTTAAAGTGAATGTGACCAATGTGGAAAAATAGAAAACACCAAAAAGAGAAAGTTTGACAATAAGTGGAGAAATTCACAGGTGAGAGACAATCGGTCAAAGAAAATTCCGAAAGAGGAAGGTAGCATCTTTAAAATCCATTCCCCGGTTATCAAGCTGAGGGAATACTTTTCTGCATTGCATCTCATGCACGTTTAATTTCTGTCCAGGCGCCCACCTATCTAACAAGGGAATACTTTTCTGCACTGCATCTCATGCGCTTTTAATTTCTGTCCAAACGCCCACCTATCAAGCTGAGGGAATACTTTTCTGCATTGCATCTCATGCACGTTTAATTTCTGTCCAGGCGCCCATCTATCTAACAAGGGAATACTTTTTTGCACTGCATCTCATGCGCATTTAATTTCTGTCCAGGCGCCCACCTATCTAACAAAGGAATACTTTTCTGCATTGCATTTCATGCACGTTTAATTTCTGTCCAGGCGCCCACCTATCTAACAAGGGAATACTTTTCTGCATTGCATTTCATGCACGTTTAATTTCTGTCCGGGCGCCCACCTATCTAACAAGGGAATACTTTTCTGCATTGCATTTCATGCACGTTTAATTTCTATCCAGACGCCCACCTATCTAACAAGGGAATACTTTTCTGCATTGCATTTCATGCACGTTTAATTTCTGTCCAGGCGCCCACCTATCTAACAAGGGAATACTTTTCCGCATTGCATCTCATGCACGTTTAATTTCTGTCCAGGCGCCCACCTATCTAACAAGGGAATACTTTTTTGCATTGCATCTCATGCACGTTTAATTTCTGTCCAGGCGCCCACCTATCTAACAAGGGAATACTTTTCTGCACTGCATCTCATGCACGTTTAATTTCTGTCCGGGCGCCCACCTATCTAACAAGGGAATACTTTTCTGCATTGCATCTCATGCACGTTTAATTTCTGTCCAGGCGCCCACCTATCTAACAAGGGAATACTTTTCTGCACTGCATCTCATGCACGTTTAATTTTTGTCCGGGCGCCCACCTATCTAACAAGGGAATACTTTTCTGCACTGCATCTCATGCACGTTTAATTTCTGTCTAGGCGCCCACCTATCTAACAAGGGAATACTTTTCTGCACTGCATCTCATGCACGTTTAATTTCTGTCCAGGCGCCCACCTATCTAACAAGAGAATACTTTTCTGCACTGCATTTCGTGCATTTTTAATTTTTTTCCAGGCGCCCACCTATCTAACAAGGGAATACTTTTCTGCATATTTATTTCCAACAATTTTTGGGGTTAATGTTAGCTAAAAGCCCACACCGGGGCAGAAGAAAAGGTTTGTTGTTTTTGTTTTGTTTTGAGCAGGTTTCAGCTCGAGGACAAGAAGTGTCATTGAAAGTCAAAAAAATAGGAAAGCAAGAAAAGAAAATCAACAAAAAAGAGAGTCGGCATCACAGAAAATCAAGAAAAAGAGAAAGAGAAGCAAACAAAAGTTAGATTAGGAATAATTGTAATTGTAGGATCATAGCTTAGAATAGCTTCTTCATTTTACATTCCCCCCCCCGGTGTAATAAGGAGTAAGTCGGCAAGTCTCAACAGTGTCAATGCAACAGTGAGTCCGGTAGTTTTTAAACTGCCGGACCTTCCCGAACTACACTGACCCGATTCCTGTTTAACCCAGGATATGTAGGCAACCTCTAAAGCAGGGTGCGGTCAAAAGGTTTTCAAAAAATGCTTTCACGGAATGTGCCGATGTGTAAAAATCTCTCATTACTGCTCACTTGTCTTTGCACTGAAACTCTTCGTGTTCCCGAGCAAAGAGGGGCAGCTGTGAGCACATGATTTTTGCACCGGGCAAACAATTCCAAAATTAAAATAATTATATTTTTGAGTGCAATTGCATGCCTTGTTGGAAAATTGAATGCATTTTATATGTTTGAATAATTGGAAATTAGAAAAATCAAAAACAATAGGTTAAGTACTTACTTTGTTGAATTAATTAGTTTTAAGAAGAAAATTATCAAAAAAATAGTTTTTAATGGTGGAAATTAGGAAAATAGTAGAAAAATGGCAAAAAATATTAGATAATTAGTGTAAGTAGGAAATTAAGTTTTTATAATATTTCATAAAGAAAAAGAAAAAAATACAAAAAGAAAATACATAAAAAATAATTAATTAAAACATCAAAAAAATACAAAAAATAGGTAGTATAATAAGACTGGGCCAAATATGATTCAAATGGCGGGCCCAGTCCCTAAGCCCAAAGGAAACAGGTCCAGTTCATTAAGAAGCAAACGATCTCAGCCATTCATCATGACAAATCCAACGGTTGAGACAATTAGCAAAATTAATTAGTTAAATGAAATGTGAGATCAAATCTGAGCCGTTCGTTTGGATTGATCTAAGGGTCAAAGACTTAAGTCTCGTTTGTCACAAAACGGTGTCGTTTATGTAACGCACCTAAGAGCCGTTGATCTCTAGGAAATCGACGGCTTAGATTACCTAAGACTCCCCACCTATATAAGGCTTTGGTCTGAAAGTTGGGCCATTTCTCCAAAGGCTCTAACCCTAGTCGCCTCTAAAACTAGCCTTTCTCTCCTAATCTCTTCTTCTTCTTCGCCTTCATCTAAGCCAGCAAAACCTAGCCGGCCATGGCGGCCACCACTCTCCATGGTGGTCGTTGGCGATCCTCAACCCTTCTCCTCTCCCTTTTCTTCTTCTTCTCCGACTAAAACACCTAGAAACCTAGAAAACAAACCCTTCTCCAAAACTCCGGTCACCGGAACCAACCACCGATGACTACCAACCTATGAGAAACCGTGCCAAACCAATGCCAATAGAACCCCCTCACCCAGATCTATTCCTTCATATAAGCCACCACCCTTGAATATCCCTAGATCCCGTCGAATATCCAAAACAAAGTCGCCGGAACCCTAACTCCGGCGACTAAGAACTTCAACCCCAATCAAGACCCGACCTTTTACCCTCCCCAAACACCCCTCTGCAAACCAAAAACCTAAAAGACTTCGTCTTGAAGTCTAAAACGAGAAAAAACAGAAAGAGAAATGAAAAAAAGAGAATAAGGAAAAAGTGTGTGGAAGACTGAAAAAGGGAGTGTAAAGAGTGAAAAGGGAAGCTTAGGGGACCAGCCCTGCAAGCTAAGCACCCTGGGCCCCTTCTTTGCTTTATTTGCTTCCTTTATCTGTTCATATTCTTGTTTTCCCTTCTGTTTTATTACTTTTGTCTTGATATCTCTGTTTGTTTTTCTATTCTTAAGAACCTGAAATCTTGTGCTTCATCTATTACTACTAGGGTTTTTCATCTTGTTCATTCTCATGTTTTTCTCTTGTTTTGTTGTTTCGATCATGTTCTGTTTCTCTGAGTTTAAAGATCTATCTTGATTCACCCTTTCTCTTCATCTTCTGTGTACTGTGATTCTTAATCTGTTAAGTTTCCTATAGCCTGACTGTGCTTCTTTTGTGTTTCTTGGCATGTGTAACTTTAGCTCTAATTCAGTTGGTTGGCTTTTATTCTTTCTTATCTTTGTATTAGGTTGACTTTTGTTAGCTTGTAATAGCTTGAATGTTTTTCTCTTCTGTCTCTTCGCATGTTTAGTTTTAGTGTTAGGTTTAGCCGTTTGATTTCCCCATTCCCCTTCATCTCTATTAATAGGGTTATCTTGTGGTTTGCTTCTCTGTTCTTAAAAATATCCCTGTTCTTCTTCACCCTTTGTTTATATTTAGGGTTTTATTATTTGTTGGTCTTCAACATCTCATCTGTTTAATTTTAGATATCTCTTCTGTTTCTCTTCATGTTTAGCTTAGCTGTTTGACTCCCGATTAGGGCTTCTTCTATTAGCTCTCAATATCTTTAATATTTTCTCTTCTCTACATGATTTAGTTTGATTCTAGGTTTAGTAGTTTGATTCTCATGTTCACTCAAGGGTTCTTGCTCTAATAAGATCTCTTATGTTCTTTCATCTGCATTTTAGTGACTATGTTTTCTCTTCTGTCATTTGGCATGATAGATTTAGGATTCTTCTTCATTATCTTCTTTAGGCCCTTCTGTTCTACATTCTTCATCTTGTCTGTCATGACTTGCATTGAAAATGGGTTGGTTTAGTGGGTCTAAGTGATACCATAGGTCCTTTGATTCTTGTGAGCCATGCTTAATCTTTCCCTGACTGTTTGTGGTAGTCTATGCTTCTGTGTGCCTATGTCATGAACCTTGGTGATTTTTGAAGTTTTTCAAACTGTCATATGACTTGAACTGGTAGTAATTAGGTCTGAATTGACATGAATTCATACTGTATCACATGTAGTCTGATGATATGAGTTAATTGACTGAAATTCAACCATATCAATTGTTTCCTCTGAGTTTGGGTTGATTAATGCATTTTATTTGATCATATGTGTTCCTGTGTGCAACAAATGTTGAGAATGATTAAGTTTTGCTAGTTCTTGTTAAATGTAAGTGTTTGATTAACATTGATTGAACCTTAGGGGATTGGTTATAGCTGTTAATGTTAGATTCCATGAAAATGGCTAGTTTTGAAATAGGTTAAAACTGAAAATGAACAAAAATAGGCTATTGGGTAATAATTGACCAAAGAGTGGTCAACTTTGCAAAGTTGATCAACTTTATAAGGTCCAAACACACTAGTCCACCTCAAAAGGGGCTAGTTGTGCAAAACTGGTTGAGCTTGCAAATGCAGGCTCGCCAAGGCTCATTTGAGCCCTGAATCTTAGGTGGCTAGGTCTGCAAAGACCTTAGCCCAGCATGTGATCAGTCAAAAAGGCTAGTTGTGCAAAATTGGCTAAGTCTGCAAAGGCTTGGGCCCAGCTTGTGTTCGGTAATTGGGCTTCAATTGCCCAAGCTATGTCTCAACTTGAGACTGGCTAAGTTGAATAGTTTAAATACATCAATAAAGCAGGCTAGTCCTGCAATTAGTTTTAAAAGAATTTAAATAGGTCAATTATGCAAAAGATTGGCTAAGTCTTGAAATGTAGACTTGCCCAGGCTCATTTTGAGCCCTGAACCACAAGTGGCCAAGCCTGCAAAGGCTTTGGGCCCAATTGTGTTCAGCAAATGGGTTTAATTACCCAAGCCAAGTCTCAACTTGAGACTGGCTAAAATTTTAGATAGTTTAAATATAATAATAAAGCAGGCTAATCCTGCAATTAGTTTTAAAATGAACTAAAAGGGGTTAATTAACTGAAAATGAAATAAAAGAGGCTAAGTTCTAAATAGTAGAACTGGCCAGTCCTTAAATACCAATGCAAGGACTGGCCATAGGTTAAATAAGTCCAAAATGCTGGAAACCAGACCTAGGTAGGTCGGGTAATTCAGCAGTGTCCATAGGGGCATAAAAGGAAGCCAAAAAGGTAAATAGGTAAATAGTTTGAACCATGCAGAAGTTTAAGGGTATAATGGTCTCCCTAAAAAGGCAAATCTATAAAAATCTTTAACCCCCAAGGTTATATTAGTAAAAGGCTTTAAAAAGGAATCTTTAGAACCTTCCAGCACATGCGGGAAGGGTTTTGGTAACAGAATTTTGGGGCCTAAGTGTAAGGTTAGTAATTTTAAAGGTGGAGAAGTGGGATTTAATCCCATTCTTTCTCCCCAAGTCATCATCCCTTCTCACACCTATAAATACTCCCTAAAAGGGCTGATTAAGGGCTGGCTTTTGAAAGAAAAGTTCAGAGATAATAGCATTAACATAGCAGTAGGCTTTTTCTGCAATTTCGAGTGAGAATTTGGGGAATATTCATCTCATATTTTGGGTTTTTGCTCGTGTATTTGCTTGGATTTCTACTTGCTATTGTTGTGGTCTTCTATTTGGTTGATATTCAAGCTTCTACTGTTGCATTGCCTTGAGTCTTTGCTGTTGCTTATTTCTTAACCCCCTAGAACTCATTGGTTTACTTTGCTGATCCAGGTACATTTCCTATTCAATCGAAGATGTAACTGCTGAAACGATGAAATGAAGTTCCATTTTCAATTCATTTGTTATGTGTTTATGTTATCCTTTTCATTAGTTTTAGCATTAGTGTAGATCTGTAGCTTAAATCAGTGTAACATGTAGCAGTAGAAAACAAAAACAATGACAGTGTAATAGCTAGATATGGTAGTAGTAGTATAGTCATAAATGGCAAGTCACCTAGTTAAAGGTAGGTAAAACCTTAAAACGAGTTAATTAGCTGTAGTTTAAATTGTTAGCAGCATCATCACAATCAGAATACAAGTCGTACTCATGTAGTTAATCATGTCTGCGAAACAGTATATTGGTATAGATAAGTTCGAAGAGGATAAGGACAGTTAAAAGGAATAGTGAGTCTCTTGTAACTGGGTCTACAGTACTAGATAAGCCAAAGCCATATTAGGATCATTAACGTAACTGTGTATATATTATCAGATCTCCTAGCATTAGACAATCAATTGTCATTAGTAAGTAATTAAACTATTTTGAATCATGCTTCATATAGCTAAACCATTTTCTCTTAGTTGTTTTGTCAAATAACTTTCAACTTTAGTATAGATCAGCATTAAAGAAAGAGTAGAAGTAGTCAGATTTCATATGCATCAAGTTGTTTTAGTATAAGGTTAACATGAATCATATGGTACAATGATTTTCATTTCCTTATAAATAAATAAAAGTGATTTGGTTTTGTTCCTAATTCTGTGTGCTTGTTTCTATTATAAATTCTGCATGTTACTTTTGTTATTGTTGCCTCAATTCGGTTTGGGCCCAATATGTAGCGTGGACCTGAATTATCACATGGAGTCAAATGGGCTATTGAACAGAAGCCCAAAGACGGCTTGGGTCTCTTAAGACCTAGGCAGAACCAGTGCCTAATAAGTGAGAAACAAGATCCCAGGCCCGATGAAGAAAGAAAATAATATGGGCCTGGAATACTTAGTACCAGAAATGGCTAAGGGAAAAACATATATAGAAAGTATAGTTGAACAAATAGGATTGGACCTTAATAATAATTGGGACGAGCCTCGCACGATATTAATAAGCGGGGCCCCCTTTTCGTAATGAGATAACACAACTAGACTCGGGAAGGCTATTAGCAAATTCCATAGTCTTACCCAAAACAATTAAAAGCCGATAGACCATTTAGGGCACGATTTAATATACTTTCCTAAGAACGAGTGTGCACCTGGTGCAACTCAAATCCTAAATCCCTACAAAGCTGAAATATACCAAAAGTCACAGGCGTACTGGTTGCGATGTGACTCGAAGCGTGTTTTCGCGATGCCGCAATTCTACAAAATATTTAAGTAAAAGCACATATATGTTGTTAAAATCTGTAATGGGTCAAACAAGAGTCAAGAACGACAATTGAGCGACCGTGCTAAAACCACGGAACCCGGGAATGCCTAACACCTTCTCCCGGGTTAACAGAGTTCCTTATCCAGATCTTTGTTTCGCAGACATTAATAAAAGAGTCAAATTCCTCGGATTCGGGACTAACTGGTGACTTGAGACACCATTATTTTCTCAAGTGGCGACTCTGATAGTTCAAAACAAAATCCCGAACCGATTGTCCTTTAAGTGGAAAAACTCTTTCCTCTATGCTATTATATCCGTATAGGGTATTTGAACATCGAGGTATACCCTACAAGCACACATATTTTGTGTCTTCTGCTTAAGGGGGTAGTAAAAAGGGAGGTGTGACAGGGGCATCTTGAAGGTTTTCGGGATGGTGCAGGGCGCTGCTCCCTCGGAGTAAGGTTGTTCCACGAACCTTCCTACGTCCCGCTTGGGTAGTAGTTTAGGCGCCCCAGGAATCTTATCAACCCTGTCTTGGTGCTCTTTCATCTAGTCACGGAGGGCCTGGTTTTCGCCCTCCATTTCCTTCATTTTCCTCAGGATGGTAGCCAGTGTGTCATCGTGCGCTTGGGTCTCGACGGGCCGGCTGTTGGTCCGTGTTTCTTCCTGTTCGTCTGCTGCGGTGGTATTGCTGGTGGCCGGAGTTCTCGCAGCCTTGCGGCGACTTTTCCGCCAGGCTACTCAGTGTGCTAGCTAGACATTCCTCTAGTAGCCTTCTAACTGTTGGAGGTGCCTCTTTTGGATCGGAATCCCTTCCCAAGGGTGTGGTGGAGGTTTCAACTTCAGGCGCGGTAGAGGGAGTAGCGTTGATGGCTGTGCTCCCCCCAACCTCATTCATTGGACTCAGGAGGTTTGTAGTAACTTCAGCCATGACCGTGGGTCGTGTGTTACTTTCATCCATCTTTGAAAAGTTTTGTTTGATCGGATCTTCGTGAATGTATACTATGAGATTGATTCTCGAAATTCCCACAGACGAGGCCAAATTGTGTGCTCAAAAGAGTTAAGTATCTTTGAACTAATCAATCAGTATAAACGATGGGATAATCGGAATCAATGATAATATAAATCGAAGATCAATCGTCGGGTCAATGTGGATGGGTGATTCGTATATGGAGATAGTAAAATTTAATGTAGAATGTAGAACAAGTGAGCAGTAGTAATGTTAGTAATAGAGAGAAGAACAATGTAGATATATATATAGAGAGAGATATGTCTTATTATCAAAATCAGATCCCCCTACAAATGGGGGAGGCCCTCCCTTATATAGTGAGAAGGTCCTCTCGCCCAACTATTACATTAACGTCCGGATATTACAAACGTAATTAAAGTATAGGCCGGGGACTGGGAACGCCCTTCTAGATAGATCCGCCAATTTGGTGTCTCAAAGGCGGGCCGCGTCCTTCTTGTCACGCGGCCGTAAACGAGGACGTCCGCGGATGTTGCCGTTCCCATAAGGAGGCGCCCTCCTCATTCGTTTCATTGGGGCCGACCACGTGTACGCGTAGCCGTGTCGTATCATTTATCTGATTTATCCTCGTACAAATAGTCTTCAGCTATTATTGTTTATCTGTTGGTTTCCAAAGATAGTTTTAGCTAGTAATACGTTCTTGCAAGAATATTTTTCCTTTCAGTGACTTTCATAAGCAATTGACTTATGGAAAGAAGATATATCTACCGAGCTAATTGTCTATAAAAAGAAAACGGTGAAGCTTATAATGTATGAAGATGATCTTGAATATTCTAATACTAAAAAAAATACTACTTTTTACTTAAGCTCCGACAATTAGCCACAAAATATTAAATTGAAATATTATGGAAAAGGAGAACATGCCTTTTGAAGTTAGTGTTTGATTGTGATTCTGGTGGGTGGTGGACATTAACAGCATGTCTGTAGTTGTAGTTGAGGTATTTGATAAAGACGTTAATGTTTATAATATAGTGATACATGCATCTTCATGCATTTACCATCGTGTTACGGCCGATCGGGCAGTTACCGCCAGTTGGGCGGTTATGTATCATTATTTATCACCAGTTGGGCAGTCATGTATATTCATTTACCACCGAGCGACGGTCGGTTGGGCAGTTATATGTTTACCACCGAGCTAAGGTCGTTCAGGCAGTCATATATTTTTCACCGTGCGACGGTCGGTCGGGCAGTTACTAGTGATCAGTTGGGCAGTCATGTATCATACGCTATGGATAATAGTCTCAAAGAGAAGTACTATATATATGTAAGTATAATAAGTATGCGCATACAGTGGCACTTCAGAGATTCAGGTTGATTCTTATATATCTTCAATTAATGTTGGATTATGGTTATATTTTAGTTCTGCCTTACATACTCAGTACATTATTCGTACTGACGTCCTTTTGTTGGGGACAGCACATTCATGCCTGCTTGTATAGATAATCAGTTTGACTAGCCCTCATAGTAAACGAGATTGGCATTCAGCGAAGGATCGGTAAGGCTCCACCTCATTCAGAGTGCAACCAAGTCTTTGAGTCACCGTATTAGAATTTTGCTACAGGCTTATGGGTAGGCCGGTACCCTATTCCATTAGATGTCAAATAATCTTAGATGTTTTGTAAAAAGAGGTTCATTTTGTACAGTATGTCAGAGGTCTTGACGGCCCATGTGTATTCATGTCTTAAGAATGATAATTTATTGATACAGTTTTTCTCACTTACAATTATACATTACGAGTTGTGGCGATGTTGGCCCATGATAGTTACGAAATGAATGAATGAGTTATAGAGTGGTTCTCGGGCCACTACGGCGCCGGGTGCCAGCCATGCCTTCCCGAATTTGGGGCATGACAATAAGTTACAAATAGGCTACTACAATTGGGAGTCAAGTCCCGAGGTCGTTGTTGTTACTTTGGGCGGGCCTTCATCTTCTGTATCGGGTCGTGCTTAATTATTTGTCCGAAGAGAGGGGAAAAGGCATCGTGGTCGATGACTACGAATTTGGGTATGATCTTGATCCTGTCGACGTCAGGATGCTTGAAGAGGGCTTTATTCGTTCGGTAGTACATGCAGAAGGTCAATTGCTTATTCGTTCGGTAGTACTGGCACTACCTCCTTGGTATACAGAAGACCTAGTACTGCAGTTTGACCTCTTGTGTTCCTCCACCGAGAGGGAGGCTCCCTCTGATGTTCGTGATATTGTTTTGATGCTCTTTTCATCTTTGGTGACCTTGGTTCTTAACCAATCTTTTTTCGTTTTTCAGACATACATGGTGGAGATTGAGAGCGCTCATAGGGCCGACACTTGGGTTAAAACTTTCATTACGATGTTGGAGAAGTATCGACGATATCGCAACAAGTGTCGTGATATGCTCGAGCGATTGAAGGCGAACACCGGTGATCGATCCCTTGGTGAGGAAATGGAGAAGAGGGATCAGAAGTTGAAGCATGCTATTCACAGGAATAGCATGATCGAGGAGCAATTTTCTGCAAAGAACGAAGAACTTGAGTTGGGTAAAAGGGTTGCAGCAGAGTGTGGTGAGCATCTTCAGGAGAAGGTGCAGTCGTTGCAGGCCAAGATGGGTCAGAATGACCTCATGGTCAAGGCGATGAGTGCAAAATGGGTAGGAAGTTAGCCAAACTGGAGAGAAAGGTTTTTCGGGATGGATAATATTGAGAGTGCTTTAGCAGTAACCTCAGCGAGGGTGTAGGCTTTAGAGGACACTATCCGTGTCCTTCAATTTGTGTAGGAATTCCAGAGGGCGACGATGTCGCTTAGGGAGGCAAGGCTCGAAGAGCATATTAGTGACATCGGCCAAGAATTGTCGAAGGGGATTGGGTCGCTACACTTGAGGCCGAGATGGCGCAATTGTTGATCCAAGTCGAATCACCTCCACTGTTGTTTTCCGTCATCTGCACAAGCTCTGGATACATGCTGAAGCCCAGCGGGATATATACAAGAGTTTGTGGGAAGCGGGCAATGTCTTTGAGGCTGCATATAAAGGAGTGCGGGTGAAGGCGCAAGAGGCTCGTGTTAATTTTGGATATGATCCTGCGACCCCAAAGGCCGACAAGGATGTTGATGCTAAAGAGTGACTCTCGGAGATGGTGGAGGATGGCGGTGGTTACACATAGTGAAAGAATGCGTTATCTTTGTTTGTGTTGTTCTACCCCCACCCATCCCCCCAACCCCTTTTTGGTTTGTTGTTTCTATGTTGTTGTATTTTCCTTTGGGATTTCCCGATTTTAGCCATGTGTAATTTATGATAATTGGCGAGACATATTTAAATAAAATAAGATTTCATCGGTGTATGTCTTTTGCATTTCTCTTCCCTTTGTTTCACTCAACTTCGGCATGAAAATTAAGATTTCTATATGGTGAATTCCTGATTTTCATGGAGTTTAACCTCAACCGGACTGTGTAGGACTTCATCGAGTGAGTCCAAATGGAGTCTTGTTTGTTACGGCTATTTGGGCGAGATCGACAGATGATTTATTGCTTTGAGAAGATTCTCTTAATTCGAAACGAGATTATATGAAGTATTTGTTATTTTGGACAAAGCCAGTCATAACTTGGTTGTCCGAATGGCACCAAGCTATCGTTGGTTCAGGAAAGGTCACTTTTCTTTTTTGGAGATGGTTATTGACCTTAAGGGTGTTGTTTCTATCTTTCATTGAAATGTAAACCCGTCTTGTTTGATCAAAGTCGAATTCTTATTTTTGGCGATGGCCCTTGGACTTAAGGGTGTTATTTTGATCTTTTATTGAAATGTTAACCAATTATAGCTCGATTGAGGTCGAACTCTTCTCTTTGTAGATGGACTTTGGCTATAAAAGTGTTATTTCGATCTTTTATTGAAATGTTAACCCATTGTCATTCGATTAAGGTCGAACTCTTCTTTTTGATGATGGCCCTTGGCCTTAAAGGTGTTATTTCGATCTTTTATTGAAACTTTAATCCGTCATCGTTCGATCGAGGTCAAACTCATCTTGATGGCCTTTGGACTTAAGGGTGTTATTTCTATCTTTTATCAAAATGTTAACCTGCCATCGTTCGATCGAGGTCGAACTCTTCTTTTTGGTGATGGCCCTTGGCCTTAAAGGTGCTATTTCGATTATTCATCGAAACAATAACTTGTCGTCATTCAATCGAGGTCGAACTCTTCTTGATGGCCCTTGGCCTCAATGGTGTTACTGCAATCTTTCATCAAAATGTTAACACGTTAAGGTTGGATCGAGTTTGAACTTTTTTTTTTGCGATGACCCTTGGCGTTGAAGGTGTTATTTTGATCTTTCATTGAAATGTTAACCCGTTGTCGTTCGATCGAGATCGAACTCTTCTTGATGGCCCTTGGCCTTAAGGGTGTTATTTCAATATTTCATCGAAATTTTAACCCGTCGTCTTTCGATCGAGGTCGAACTCTTCTTTTGGTTAATGGCCCTTGCCCTTAAAGGTGTTATTTCGATCTTTCATTAAAATGTTAACCCGTCTTTGTTCGATCAAGGTCAAACTCTTCTTGATGGCCCTTGGCCTTAAGGGTGTTATTTC
This sequence comes from Nicotiana noctiflora, assembly GCA_032618575.1. Lineage (NCBI taxonomy): Eukaryota > Viridiplantae > Streptophyta > Magnoliopsida > Solanales > Solanaceae > Nicotiana > Nicotiana noctiflora. The sequence goes on from JASVEL010004422.1 coordinate 30,603, forward strand.
GACCTTTCGAAAATTTAACCCCTCATCATTTGATTGAACTCTAACTCTTCTTTTTGGCGATGGCCCTTGTCCTTAAAGGAGTTATTCCGATCTTTCATCAAAATGTTAACTCATTTTCGTTTGATCGAGGTCAAACTTTTCTTTTTGGTGATGGCCCTTGGCCTTAAAGATGTTATTTCGATCTTTCATAGAAATGTTAACCCGTCGTCGTTTACGATCAAGGTCAAACTCTTCTTTTTAGTGATGGCCCTTGGCCTTAAAGTTGTTATTTTGATCTTTCATCGAAATGTTATCCCGTCGTTAGTCCCAATTTTTTTCCGGAGAGTTTCGTGTATCCTCGAGAGGAGTCCCCAGTTTCGCTCAACCTCTGTATTTCTTTGCGTTATTCAATTTGCATTTGGGGGTGTAATGTTGGGGAGGTGGTATAGAACGTTGCTATTTTGCTCGCATTCGTGTCGCACATGCGTTGAAGTGTTTTTGTCTAGTCTTTTTGATTTTTGGTCTAGAGATGTCATTAGTAGGCGTGACGATGAATTATACTTTGAATTTAGTGACGTCTCCCTCATCGACTCAATCTAAACCTCCCCGGTAAAACCCTACTGGGAAAACTCCTGGGATAGGGAGAAAAAGTATGACTTAAGGGGTGTCATTTTCTAGGAGTTGGAATGCCAGGCGGGTGATGTTGCGGTTGTTTTGTAGTAGTTTCCCCTTCTCTAGTTGGAATGTTCCTTTGCTCGCTCGCCTACATGGCTTTTGTGTTCCTATTTGAACAAACAACAGAAGATGAGCCAAAATGATATTTTCCTTACCTCAATCCGACGGGTCAGTGAATAAGGGTGGATCCATAGCATTGCTTGCTTTGCCCGGCGTTTAAATGGTTGACGGGGTGGTGGTTTCTAAATTCGATGGCCGTATCCAATTCTCTTTCCTCTCTTTTTTATGCTCTAGATCCGCGTGGGTTGGACTCACCTTAGCTTGTCCATGGATCGGTAGATGTGTGGGGGATGATTTTGGTAATAACTTCTGATTGTATGAGAGTCATGAACTAGATTAGCATGTAAGGTATACTTACCGCTCTTTTTGGGATGATTGTGTTTCCAGTGTTTTATCTGGAAGAGACTAGGAAATTTGATTAAGAAATATTCACATACGACGCCAAATTGTTTGACCAAAAGATGTCAAAACCCTTGTGACTAGAACAACTAATGATAATGATGAAGTCAATCTTAGTCAAGCATAATAAACCCCAGATCTGAAAATGAGTGAGAAAATAATGAGCAAAATAAATTAGTGCGAAATATCTGTATTGATATTTGTCATTTATCCTTTCACGAGAGTGAGAAGAAGATCAATTTTGCATTCTCTTTGGGAGAAAATAGAAAGAGAAGATACAGAGAGATAAAACATGAAAAAATGCTCCCCTCCCCCGTGATGACACAAAGGGTCATCACTTGTTTTAAATAATTCTGTGCTTTCAAGGCCTTCAAAACCTCATTTAAAGTTGCCTCGATTTGCATGGGCAATTCGGGCACGTAGCTAAATAGCTTAAATATGAAATTCAGTCAAAAATACTAAGTTTTGATATTAAAATGAATAAATATAATTTTGGTTAAATCTTTCGGTAGAACTGACCCCGACCCACGATTTGACGGTCTTGGAGGATCTTTAGGAAAATATGGGACTCGAGCATATGCCCAGAATCGAATTTCGATGTCCCGAGCCTGAGAAATAAATTTTTAAAAGAAATTATTAAGAAAAAATTGAAATGATATTTTATTGGGACGTGTTGGTATCGTGCCCATATTTTGGTTCCGGAGTGCGGTACAGGTCTTATATGTGAATTAAGATATTTCTATGAAGTTTTGTAAAAATCAGACGTCGTTTGACGTGTTTCGGACTTGAAATACTAAATTCGAAACTTGATGAAGTTATCGGAAAATTTCTTTAATTTGAGGTTTAATTTGTTGGTAATGATGTTAGGCGACTTGATCACACGGTTAGGTTTTTATGATGTTGTTGAGTTAGTGCATGTGTTTGGTTAAGAGCCCCAGGGGCTTGCGAGTATTTCGGAGGTGTTTTAGAGTGGTTTTAGCCTTGTAAAAGTTGCAGGTTTTTGCTGTTCAGTGCCCAGGGGTTTTGTCCTTCGCGTTCACATGGTCCCTCTCGCGAATGCGTAATGCAAATCACTCGGGTTCCTTATTTATTCTTCTCAAACGCGAAGCTGGCACTACTGGAAAATAGACTTATGGCAACGGTTGGTAAACTGTTGCAATTGATAGAAAAATCGTTGCCATAGAGGTATCGGAACAGTTTGGCGACCGTGACATCTGCTCACGTGCCAATAGATCTACAGCAACGGTTTTGGCAACGGTTGACAACACCGTTGCTATAGATCAAGCTATCGCAATGGTTTTCCGTCTGTCTGAAGCAACGAATATTCATTTCAACAACAACGGTTATAAATCGTTGCCGTATACTTTATGCAATGGTTGTAAACCGTTACCGTATTATTTACTACAATGGTTGGAAACTATTACAATATAGCTTATTGCAACGGTTATTTACAGCTATTGTAACGATTTTATAATGCTACCGTAACGGTTTTGTTTCTATTGCATCAGTTTGTCACACTTTATGGAACGGTCAGCAACACCTATCGGAACGATTCAGAATGTCTATGACAACAATATTTGTGCTTATTGCAACAGTTCTATTAGGCTATTTTAAACGTTTAATTGACATTACCACCTAAAAATATTTATAATTATAACCTGGATATTATATAAATAAAATAATAAAACACTACATAATCTTTCTTATCGAATAAGCTAAGAATAACGATAATAGCAAAATATTTTTAACAAATTACATAAGTTTAACAGCTTCAAAGTTAAAGTTTCAAATGCTATAACAAAAGACTTCAAGAATATTGACAACAACTCAAAGTTCTTTCTTATGTAAGGTCTATATCTTCACTATCTCCATCTTTCATTTCTTTAGTTGCTTAACCTTCTCCATCTTCCCTTTCTTCGGTTACTCCACCTACAAAAGACAATAAATAAAGTTATTAAATAAGAATTAGTATAGTAAAATTTTCTCTACTTGTAACTTTGTAAGTAGAGAATGGGTTGGTTGCATCCTCCCTTTCATTCTTCTAATCGTATAACTTTTAACCATTCTAGTCTTGGCTTTTACAAACCAATGCCAAATATAAGGGAAAGAGCAAAGGGCCGACCCAGTTCAATACCCACTTCGTGGGTGTCTGGGGAAGAGAATACTCTAGGCAGCCTTCCCCTGCTTTGCAGAGAGGCTGATTCGAACCCGCGACCTGACACACCACGGCAAGCAAGCTTACCGCTGAGCCAAGCCGGCCCTTCATAAGGGAATAAGGGAAAGAGCAAACGACGAAAAATATAGGGGGTAAATGAAAAATCCTACTGCCAATGCCAATGTTGTCTTTCGGGAAGTCAATCCCAATATGTTTGTATAGAGAAAGAAAACCAAAGCTGCTGTGTTAAAACAGGTTTCACCGTTTGTTCCTACAAATATAAGAATACATAGCAGCGAAATGGACAAAATTATTTCCCAACAAATATACTACTCTTTTGATACAAAGAGCCACAAACATTTGAAAGAAGAAAGGATTCCCAGAACAAATATTATGGCAAAGATTCAGAGGTGTAACTAAGTTATGTATCTCTTGGTTTTAATACTCTTGACCATGAATATATTCTTTTTTATTAAAGAGTTGGAGTGGAAGAGCAAATACAGAGAGCAGGAGAAGAAGAATCAGGGGAAGTTGAGTTGGAGCCAGAAAGTAGCAGAGGAAACAGAAGCAGTAGCCTCAATTTCATGCTCAGGCCATGGAAAAGCCTATCTTGATGGCCTTATCGTAGATGGAATTCCTACTTGTTAGGAAATTACATTCAGTTTCAAAGAACGCTATTACAGATGGAAGATACATCGCTATTGGTGTTGGTGCTAGTCGATAAGAGATACATAGCAGATACCAATAAGTTATGCTAGTAAATGTCATCGATAAGATATTACTCATTATGATGATGATCAGCAAATGAGGGACTTTGATCAACATTCTACTGCCAAGGCCAATGTTATCTTTCGGGAAGTCAATCCCAATATGTTTGTATAGAGAAAGGAAACACCATACCATGATCAGTGTAAAATGAAGTAGCTCGGTCAATTATCACAAATCTTACCTTGTAAATGTCTTCTATTTCAACAGCTGCTCAAGCTCTGAGAATAGAAGAGTCCACAGGATATCGCTTCATGTTGTCGACGCACAATTTTGTGCCCAAAATTATTCAAGACATTCCAAAAGGATACACTAATTTGAACTTCTACAAATTAATGCAGCAATTAACTGTGGACCTGTGAAATGCAGACAACAAGACTAGTTTAAATATTAGTGTTTTCAGTGGTCAATCTTCTGCAACTATGGGTTTAGACAGATGCAATCTACCGCCTTGCCTCCAAGATTAGGTGTTAAAACACAGAATCATAGAGACAAACTTTCTCAAAAGCTGAAACAAAATCAGTAACTATGTATAAACTGACTCTGTTGCACTACTGTAAGCAATGGGGAAACATAAGATTCCCTTTCGTTCCAATCCAAGTGCTCGCATTTGGCTTACAGCCCTTACTTCAATCAATCTTTAATTTCCCAATATTTCACTAGAAAAGAAATTGATGGAGTTTCAAAAGTACGAACCTGGTAAAGATGTGAATTAACCTCTGCACAAGTTTGATGCAGTGTTTCAAGTGGTGCGCCACTAAGCTCAAACTGACCTCCAGGTTCCAGTGATATACTTTGCTTTCCCTGTGCGAATGCGGTGCAAATTTATCAACCAATTACATTAAAGTAGAGTCAGAACAGTAACTACAGACTGACAGTAAGAAGAAGAAAATGAATCAGGTGCTTCTATTCATGCTAAGTTACAAAATACAATCATTAGAGCCATGATGAGTTCATCCTATAATAACTTAGACCAAAGTTTGCATGTTTCAAGCCAATAATCTTGTCACCTTCCATTACTTTTTCCCAATCAAATCTCTCGGCAATACCATTTAGTAATTCAGCTATTTGTTCATACTTCAAGGGTTGCAGAGTTCCAAACTCGAAACCAAACTTTTCATGTTCAGTGCCTATCCTGCTCATCGGATTTTCAGAGAACAAGAAAAGTTGAACAGATTAATATGGTATAAATCAAGACACACAGTCAAGTAATATGAAATATTCAAATTATTCGTGAAGCAGAAACTTAGCTGCCAAATCTATGCTAAAATACACGATCCACGAAAAGTGGCTCCCAAAACTCCATGCAAAATGAACCAAACTGAAACTCTATCCTAGTGAGTTAGGCTTATCAATTGCACACAAAGATACTTCAGCTCACTTATAATTAAAGCTTATCAATCATATGCATTAACACAACAAAGTGATAAACATGCGTCAACTTTACTTATATAAGATCACCACCATGTTAAGAAAGAAGCATATGTACAGTCAATTATATTAATAACCATTGTACATTAGTTTTTTTAAGAAAAGGCATATTTACAATCATTTTACATAAAGATAAACATGATGACAATGATACCAAGATGATCATACCCTGAGAGATCAGAATTTGTGTCCTATGCACTAAATCCCTCGTCGAGCGAACTCCAGGAATTGAAAGGAATACTCACACAAGCTTGTGCTGATGCTTTGGCTATCTGCTCCTTTTTTATACCAGAGTTGCATATGTTAGCAATGGAGCGCATATGTTTCATTCCATTCTGGGATAATGATCCATAATGTGTCTCAAATGTTCTTACCTGAAAAAGGTTAAGGAAATGACATCTTTGATTAGCACAATTCCAAGCAGAACAACTGGGAAATAAGACAGAAATTGCCATATCGTCAATTGTCGTATGAATAGCTCTGTACAAAAAAACCACCCTGCCCCCAGCCAGATCACCATTCATTAAGTAGGTAAATATTCTGAAGATAAATGGTTAGAATAGAGATATAGATTATGCTTACAAAGGATTTAAGACAATCCCATTTATCAACAAGAGGTTTGCCAGTAGGTTGGACTCTAATCAGCACCTCAGGACTTTTCTCACTTCCGAATAGAAGCTTCCCAACAAGTGCAATGCTGTCATCTATGTGCATTCTGTGTGACATGGCTTCAGTCAGCTGCTTCTGGGCTTCAACTTTCCTAACAGAACCTTGAGGAGCCTTGAGGAACTTCCATTTTTCAGGAAACAAAAGGATATTAGCTATATCTAACTTTAAATCAATCCAAAAGGATATACACCCAGCAGTATGAGTGATCAAATCAAGTAAGAGACTGACCAATGACAATCTATATTTACATGTTATGACTGATTCCTAGGCATCGGCACATAAACCATAATTGTTTCTCAAATGACAATCTATATTTACATGTTATGACAGATTTTTACGCATTACGAAATTAAACCTTACAATTATGCTCTCTCTCAGATAAACCATAAATTTCCCTACTCCGGTGCATCTTAATTACAAAAGTCTCTGACCCATAATAATATCCTCAAACCGATCTGTTTATCTTTACATGTTAATTAGCCCAATATTTAATACCTTATTGGGTAAAAAATTCTTGCAATGATCTTCGCAAAATATGAGTTTCGTTGCCTCTCTAGAACCACAAGAAGCATCTGGTTTTTATTTCAGTTAGCCATCAAAACTGCACCTTTACTATTAAGGGTTCCATCAATGTAGTAACACAAATGAAATATTCAATCAAATCACTTGGAAGTTGACGGTTGGACTATTACATCAGAATATTACACTGGCTAAAGGAGCTTAGTGAATACCTTATTCCAGAAATGCAAAAGATCTGCATCATGTTGGTTAACTGGCGTAGATCCGACAAAATGCTGATACATGTATGCGGTAACACAAGCATATGCAATACATATATTCACTTGCTGACGTATGCAATACATAAGCCTAGATCCGACAAAATGCTAATACATGTATGCCAAAGAGATACTAGAGTCGTAACACATGCGTATGTAATACATATATGCACTTGCTGACCAAACCGAAATGTGCCCTGCATATAAACTCATTTTGCATGCAAAATACTTACTTATATTAAATATCGTCACTATCAAATGTACAACAACATTACTATTGTCTCAAAACAAACATGAGGCGTCAACTATATCAATCTCTATAGGCTTCTCTATTGAACATGTTCCCTAATACATATAAACGATTCTACTCCCTGCCCCAGATGGAAGAAAACATTGGCGAAGTAGGTTGGAGGAACAACTTCTCTTGTGCTATGCCATATCTGTTTCCAATACCAAATTTAGTTCAAATATTTATACCTTACGCATAAATATCTTCCATTATTATCACTAAATTCAACCTATTGAATCTGAACGGATCATATCCTACTCCTAATAACACAAGATCAGTAAAACAAGTTCACTTCTTTAAACCGGGAGAATATTAAGAACCCGTTTTAGAATTTAGACGGAAAGGAAGGAGATTAAATCATGGTGATATCATTTCCTTAGTGAATTAGTTTCATACATTAAACACAATAAGAACTAAATCAGACCAAAAGTGAATTCATATAACGAACTTGACAAATATATATGAAATCAGTAAACAATTAAGAGAATAAGCTAGCAGCATATTTCAATCACAACACATGAAAGTATCATCTCAAATAATAGAGAAGAGGAGAAAGAGGAACCTGAACTATTTTCCAATATATTCAAATTTCATAGTACTTACACGGACAGTCAATGAGTTATTGCCCAAACCAGAGTAAAAATAACAGGAGTCCCAAACACAAACTTGAACAGAATCTTGAATCGGAAAATTGAACCTCGTCTCAACTAAATTCCATTTTTGATAAGGAAGCTCTCGTTCTGGACCCTCTCTATCTCATCACTGTCTTCTCTATTTGTGATAGTATGTGCGTGTTTTACGTTAGTGGCTTAGGTTGAAACAGCAGTGAATGCAAAGAGAGGCAAAGGCTATGATGGAATATAACAGAGGCCTGCAGACTTTTTCAGACAGATTGTGGTCGATTTTTTGGCTAGGGAATTAGAAATTGACGTGATTTTGGGGATTTTTGGTTTAATTATTTCTGGGTTTTCAGTTAACGTATAGAGAATAGAGGTTTCAGACTGGGCGCTAGGGAGATAGGGTGGTGCAGCAGAGGTGGCTAATATGTTTCTAGGGTTCTTCTTGCTGGTCTGCTAGGTTGACGACTGCAAGAGGTTAGAGTTGAAGCTAAAGGAATGGGCGGATATGTATTTGATGTTTAAGACTTAAGAGGAAAGTTGGAGAATAAAAAAGGTATAGGGTTGAATAAAAGAAAAAGGTAAATCCAATAGAGTAAAATTAGAAGAGGGAAAATTTGGTGGGAAACTACAACCGTTGCAATAGCCTAATTTTTCGCATAACCGTTGCTATTGATGAATCGTTTAGAACGGTTAACGTAACCGTCGCCGTAGATTTATCTTTGGCAACGGTTATTATCATAATGCAACGGTTTACTCTTAGAAGTGTTTCAATAGGGTGGAATATCTTATGCAACGGTGATAACCGTTGCAGTAGATTGTTTATTGCAACATTTATGTCACCGTTGCTAAAACGTCCGTTCCAATAGGCTTATTTTCTGGTAGTGTGGAGTAGCGAACGTGAGGCAAGAGGTTCCTTTTGCAATGCGACACAGCATACACGGGCGCGTAGGGATCAGGGGATGGGTCACCAGTTCTTCAGCACGAATGCGTCTAAGGTCCACAAACGTGTAGGCTTGAGGAGCCAAACCTCCGCGAACGCGGGCCGTGTACCGCGAACACATATGTCTGCCTGATCTAACTCATCGCGAACGCGATGAGCTTATTGCAAATACGATAAACAAATCCGCCAAGTTATTTTTAAAACCCCAAAATAGTGTCATTACTGGATTCGCCCAAAATTTCACAAAAAACCTTTCTTCTCTAAGATCTTAGGCGACCACTGAAGTAATTTTTCACCAAAACCTCTTGGGTTAGTAATTCTTAGCTTATTTTCTTCCATGTCCTTCAATAGCTATTGAAAACCTAGGTCTAAAACATGTGATTTAAAAAAGAATATTGTGTATCTGGGTAGAGTTAAGGCTTTTTGGTTATTCTTAATTTAGACCTTGTTATGAAGTCAAATTTGGAAACAAATTATATGTTTGGGCTCGTGGGTGAATGTGGAGTTCCATTTTGGTCTGAACCTCGTGTTTTAACCAAGCAGGCCTAGGACTAGTTTTTGAGTTTTTAGGAAAAATGATGGAAACGCTATAATTAGGAATTGGGTTCGTGTTGATTAGCATTGATTGATGTATTGATGACATTATTGTATAGATACAATTGATTTGGAGCCGAATTCAAAAGGAAAGGCAGTTATTGCGGATTGAATTGGCCGTGGAAGTTTGAGGTAAGTGTTTGGTCTAACCCTAGCTTGAGGGATTAGGAGTTGAGTCCTATTTGCTATGTGGTAATTGTTGAGTACGACGTATAGGCATGGTGACGAGTATCTATATGTTGGTGTCTAGCATGACGTGAGTATTTAGATTGTGAATATCTTGATATTGGATTTGAACCAATGACTCTCGCCGTATGAAAGCGATACTCTAACCGCTAAGTCAAGTAGGTCAAGCTGAGTACGCGTAGGCAACAACAGCACCGGCTCTACGAAGTCAGAATCGAATCTTTCTGTTGGCTTTCCCAATTCATTCGTGAATAATAATTCAAGGGCGTGCAGCTGTGAACGTATATGAAATGGTTGAACCCTTTGGAGCATTGGCTAAAGTGGTAAAGTGAGATATGAAACAAAAGTGAAAGAAAGAGAAACAATAATTAAATTGTTGCCTTGCCGGGATATTGTTGCTTGTTGGTTATTTTTTCTTGCCAGGATGTTGAGATTATTGATGTTGTACCCTTGTCGGGATTTAGTTATTTCAATTGTGTTCCCTTGCCGGGATTTCTATTATTATTTTGTTTATTCCCTTACCTTTGTTTGTGATTGTTGTTTGGGTGAGGAAGAGTGTTAAAACATGAAGGGTGATGTCGTGCATTGTTTGTTCATTGTGAGGAAAGAGTGTAAAGCACGAAAGGTGATGCCATGCATTATTTTCTTATTGTGAGGAAAGAGATTACAACACGAAGGGTGATGTCGTGCCGCACGATATACCATTACATGTCAATTCTATTAATTATATGTGTGGAAAGAGTAAAAGCACAAAGGGTGAGGCCGTACACGCTATTATTATGTCATTGCTTGGTGAGGATGAGAGTAAAAGAATGAAGGGTGATGTCGTGCACTTATTGATTTTTGATTCTTTATTGATGTCTAGCTATGCTGTTTTCTTTGTTATTTGATGATTTTTATTTGGTGTAGTTATCTTTCCCACAGCATGCTCCCCTCCCAAATTGACTGGTTAATTTATGTATCTCAATTCTGTTGTATATGTATATATAATTGCACATGTTTGTGTGGTAGTCCGGTCTAGCCTCGTCACTACTTCGCCAGGGTTAGGCTAGGAACTTACCAACATATAGGATCAGTTGCGCTAATACTATACTCCATGCTCTTTTGCACGGATATAGGTGTTGGAGCAGCTTACGGTGCGCACACTCTGGAAAAATTGCATATTCTTAAGCGAGAAAATGAGACTCTTATTATTGAATTTCCATTGCTTGCACGTAATAGCTCGTTCTCTATATTTTTTTATGCTCAATCTTTCTATTTTCCTTTATTAGTCTAAAAGGAAAGCAAAGTGACTATCGTCAGATAGTCACGAGCGCTTAGAGGTATGAAGTTAAGCAAATCTTACTATCTGAAAGACCTTAGCTTCTTAAAGGACTCTTAATAAAGAAAGGTTTTTTGAAGAAAGAAATTTAAGTAGGGGTTGAAAGAAGTAGTGAGGAAGCCGACCTTCAGTCCATGAGACTCCGAGGTAGCCTTGTTGGCGTCCGCAGGCCTGACGTCTATTCTTTCAGATTTCATGTTCTGTTGACATTTGTATCCGAGACAGACTGTCTCCTTTATTTCAAACTCTTGTTTATAGTAATCCTAGACATTCCGTGTATTGTTTGATACCAGGTTCTGGGTAGAGACTTGTATTGGATTTCTAGATGTTGTTTTTATATTTAGTTTAGACTTTCGCTAAATTTCACTTTTCATTATCTTTTTAATTGCTTATTCATTGATAATTTAATTGTTTAATTATGTATAAAACAAGATAGGTTAATGTTTGCAAAGGTTCTTGGCTTTCCTAACTACTACGAGTAGGTGCTATCACGACCCCCGAGGGTTGGAAATCCGCATCATGACAAGTTAGTATCAAAGCTCTAGGTTGCATAGGCGTTACAACTTACGGACAAGCTTAGTAGAGTCTGAGGGATTGGTACGGCAATGTCTGTATCTATCCCCAGAGGCTACAGAGTTAGGAAAAGTTTCACATTTATTCTTTCTTGTCGTTTGATTTGATTTTTCAATACTAATTGAATTTCTACTCTGTTCTTTCGTAGATGGCGAGAACACGTGCTTTCTCGTCTTCTTATCAATAGTCTGATCCCTAGGCAGCTCTCACTAGAGGCAGAGGAGAGGCCAAGGCTGCGCTAGCGGCCGAGGTCGGAGAAGAGCTCAGCCCCGAGCAGCAGCACCAATAGTGGATCCTTAGGTTGACTTTCACGAGGAGGTTCCAACCCCAGCCCTAGCAGTTTCGGTGTGCCCAGCTCATTTTCCCAGAGGGGTTTATTGCTACCACAATTCTTCAGGATGCTCTGGTTTGATTGGTAGGTCTTATGGACAGTATCACTTAAGCAGGATTGCTTCATGTAGTAGCAGCCGTCTTTGAGGCTAGTGAGGGGTCCAATATCCTGCTATTTGTACTCTGGAGCAGGTAGCTACTTAGATTCAGACTCCAGTAGTTCAGCCAGTTGTAGCACTCAGCCAGGTGTGGTAGCCAAGAGCGATGATGGGGAAGCTATGTCTGCCAATGCTTTATGGAGGTTGGATAGGTTCACCAAGCTTTTCACTACAATCTTCAGCGGTGCATCTACCAAGGATCCTCAGGATTGTTTGGACAGTTGTCATGAAGTTCTTTAGAACATGGGTATTGCAGAGACCAATGGGGTTGATTTTGCTATATTCCGGTTGTCTAGATCCATCAAGACTTGGTGGAGGGATTATTGTTTAGCTAGACCAGTAGGATCTCCAACCTTGGTCTGGGAGAAGTTCATGATTGTACTTCTGGAGAAGTTTCTCCCTATTACACAGCGAGAGGCCTATCGAAGACAGTTTGAGCATCTCCATCAAGGATTCATAGCAGTTACCCAGTACGAGACTAGGTTTATTGAGTTGGCCCGCCATGCTATTATTAGACTTCCCACTGAGGGGGAGAGAGTGAGATGGTTTATTGGTGGACTCTTTTAGCTTATTCGTCTCTAGATGACTAGAGAGGTTGGGAGCGAGATATCCTTTAAGGAGGTGGCGAATGTGGCCCGGAGGATTGAGATGGTATTGTCATAAGGGGTGGTCATAGAGCAGACAAGAGACCCCATCAGTCAAGCCGATTCAGTGGTGCCTCGTCTGGAGGCAGAGATTTGTATGATAAGGGTCAACCTTCTAAGCCTTTCCAGTCAGCCCTCCAGGTTTCTCATGGTGCCTCAGGTGGCCGTGGTTCTCAAGTGCACTATTCTGATCAACAGCCATTCAGTGCACCACCACTTTAGAGTTTTTGTGGTGGTCATTCAGGTCGGTAGGGCCAGCAGACTCAACAGTCTAGGCCTTGTTACACTTGTGGTGACACGGGTCATATTGCTAAATTTTACCCTCGAGCATCGAGCAGTTCTCAGCACTAGGGTTGTCATGCCATGGTTCAGTCACCAAGTGTTCCATAGCCCACCTAGCCAGCTAGAGGTGGGGGTATAGGTGTCAAAGGTAGAGGTAGAGGTCATAGAGGTGGGGCTCAGACCACCAGAGGTAGAGGCCAACCAGTAACAGACCATCCCATAGAGGTAGATCTGAGTGATGGGGCATATCCATGAAGTTATGCTCTTCAGGCCAGACCCGAGGCTGAGGCTTTGTTTAGATTTTATACATGTACAGTTTTGGTTATTGATAGAGATGCTTCAGTGTTGTTTGATCTGGGGTCTATGTAGTTGTATGTGTCATCCTATTTTTCCCGTATTTGGTGATGCCTAGTGATGCTTAGGTATTTCTATTTATATGTCTATGCCGGTGGTTGATTCTATCGTGGTCGATCGTGTCCATCATTCATGTGTTGTGGTGATTGGGGGTTTGGAGACTCGTGTGGATTTGTTGCTTTTGGATATGGTCGACTTTGATATTATATTAAAGATGGACTGGTTATCACCCTATCATGCTATCTTGATTGTCATGCCAAGAGTGTGACCTTAGCTTTACCGGGTATGCCTCGTTTGGAGTGAAATGGGGCTCCTGGTCATTCTACCTGCAGTATTATATTATATGCGAAGACTCGGCGTGTGGTCGAGAAGGGGTGTTTGGCCTATTTAGCATATGTTCGGGATTTTAGTGCTGAGGTTCCCTCTATTGATTCTGTGCCCATTGTTTGTGAGTTCCCTGATATTTTTCCTTCAGACCAGCTGGGTATGCCACCTGATAGGGACATTGATTTCTTCACTGATCTGGTTTGGGGAACTCAGCCCATTTCTATCTTACTATATCGTATGGCCCAATAGCAGTTGAAGGAGCTAAAGGAACAGATGCAGGATTTGCTTGAGAAGGATTTCATTAGACCAAGTGTCTCACCTTGCGGTGCGCTAGTGTTATTTGTCAAGAAGAAGGATGGGTTCAATGAGAATGTGTATTGATTATTGACAATTGAACAAGGTAACGATCAACAATAAGTATCCACTGTCAAGGATTGATAATTTGTTCGACCATCTTCAGCGTGCCATGGTATTTTCCATGATCGACTTGCGATCTGACTACCATTAGTTATGGATTAGGGCATCTGATGTCCATAAGATAGCTTTTCGCACTCTGTATGGGTATTATGAGTTCTTGGTTATGTCATTCGGGTTGACAAATGCCCCAGCAGCTTTTATGGTCTTGATGAACCGAGTGTTCAAGTCTTATTTGGATTCATTAGTGATAGTTTTCATTGATGATATATTGATATATTCCCGCAGCCAGGAGGAGCACGAGCAACACCTTAGAGTGGTTCTTCAGACTCTAAGGGATAGTCAATTATATGCAATGTTCTCTAAGTGTGAATTCTAGTTGGGTTCATTTGCATTTCTAGGTCATGTTGTATCAATAGAAGGAGTTCAGATAGACCCAAAGAAGATTGGGGGCTATCTAGAACTGGCCTAGACTAGCATCGGCTACAGAGATTCGAAGTTTCTTTGGGTTGACAGGCTACTATCGATGGTTTGTGGAGGGGTTTTCATCTATTGTAGCCCCAATAAACATATTGACTCAAAAGGGTGCCCAGTTTAGATGGTCATATGAGTGTGAGGCAAGCTTTCAGAAGCTCAAGACATCTCTGACTACGGCACTGTTGTTGTTTTTGCCCGCAGGTTTAGGGCCTTGTATAGCCTATTGTGATGCTTCCTATGTTGGGCTTAGAGTAGTGTTGATGCAGGATGGCAAGGTCATCGCCTATGCTTCAAGGCAGTTGAAGATTCATGAGAAGAACTATCTGGTTCATAATTTGGAGTTGGCAGCCATAGTTCATGCATTGAAGATTTGGAGGCATTATCTATATAGTGTGGTGTGTAAGGTGTTCATGGATCACAAGAGTCTTTAGTACATGTTCAAGCAAAATGAGTTGAATTTGAGGCAAAGAAGGTTGTTAGAGTTGTAGAAGGATTATGATATCACCATCTTATATCACCCGGGGAAGGCCAAATGGTGGCCAATGCATTGGGAAGGAAGTCAGTCAGTATGGGCAGTCTTGCTTATATTTCGGTCGGTAAGAGGCCGCTTGCTTTGGATGTTCAGGCCTTAGCCAATCAGTTTGTGAGGCTGGCTATTTTTGAGCCCAGTCGTGTTTTAGCTTTCATTGTCACTCGTTCTTCATTATTGGAGTGTATCCGTGATCGGCAATATAATGATCCCCATTTGTGTGTCCTTAGAGACACAATGTTGTATGGAGGTGCCACGCAGGTTACATTAGATGATGATGGAGTTTTGAGATTACAAGGTCCAGTATATATGCCTAATGTGGATGGGCTCTACATGTTGATTTTGGAGGAGGCCCATCACTTTAGGTACACTATTTATCCGGGTGTCATATAAATGTATTAGGATTTGCGGCAGCGTTATTGGTGGTGTAGAATGAAGAAGGATATCTTAGCATATGTGGCCCGTTATTTGAATTTCAACAGGTTAAGTACGAGCATCAGAGGCCTGATGGTTTATTTTAGAGGATTAATCTTCCCGAGTTAAAGTGGGAACGGATCACTATGAACTTTGTTACCAGACTTCTGCCGACTCGGAAGAAGTTCAATACAATATGGGTCATTGTTGATAGGTGTCATGACCCAAATCCGGTCGTGATGGCGCCCAACAATTAAGCTAGGCCAGCCAGACCAACAATTCAATTATCACAAAGATATCAGTCCCAAATGGACATCCCAAGAAGAATATATGAGTTTAAGAACTCCAATAATAATAATAATGAACAAAAGTACTGACACTCCCAAAGATCCGGAGTCACAAGTCTAGAGCCTCTAACAAAACCCAACAGGAATAGAGAGTACTATATAGAAGTACTCAAGTCCGAATACAAAATACAAAATAACAACTGGAAATGAGAGGAGAAGCTAGGTTCTGCGAATGTAGGCAACTACCTCAGCAACTCGATATGACACTGCAACCGCGGGAAATGCCTGTCTACTGCTCCTGAGTACCTGAGTCTGCACACAAAAAGTGCAGGGTGTAGGGGTGAGTACTAAGTACTCAGTCAGTAATAAATATATAACAGCAGCCGAAAATAAGAAATCCACAGATTACCCCATAATGAAGC
Source organism: Nicotiana noctiflora (assembly GCA_032618575.1). NCBI lineage: Eukaryota > Viridiplantae > Streptophyta > Magnoliopsida > Solanales > Solanaceae > Nicotiana > Nicotiana noctiflora. The sequence continues at coordinate 46,673 of JASVEL010004422.1, forward strand.
TAAACTACAGTTTGAATCACCTACGAACTAGCATCAACAATACAATACAGCTACCACAGAGTAATTCAACAAATAAAGATGCAATGCAATGCACATAACCGCTACGGCGTGTAGCCCGATCCAATTTAACGTCGACGGCGCTCACCTGGGGGTGTGTACAGACTCCGGAGGGGCTCCTACAGCCCAAGAGCAATACTAATGCGGCGTGCAGCCCGATCCTCATATCAACCACCGCGGCGTGCAGCCCGATCCCATGCTCAGTCTACAATAAGCAAATAAGTCACAAAACAGTTCATTTTTCTTAATTCCAGTTTCCTGTTCATAATTTATGAAAAATACTTTAACTTTATTAAATTTGCAAAAGCCGGTGACTTAGCATTTCAAAAAGTGTGATTTCCAATTTTCACGACTGAGATCAGTGATTTAAGCAATTATAGCTATCACATAAATATTGTCCTCTAAGGACGCTACAGATCGGCACAAGGCCCCGAACAAGGGTTACAGCCCACAAATATATCAAATACAGTGTAATTCCAACACTAATAACATATTATTCATTTCCGGGATGGACCAAGTCTCGATCCCCAGTCACAATCAATCCCGCACCTGCCACGGTGTGCGAGCCACGCCCTACTAGCGTCACAATGTGCTAAGCCGGGGTTTCGAACCCTCAGGCTACCATATACACAAACTACTCACCTCTAGCCGGACGTAGACTCGTCCGTGATGCCTTTTCCTTTGAATTTAGCTCCCTCGTGCATAGAATCTAGTCAAACCACAATAATTATATCAAATACGGATCAAAGAATCATAACCCATTACAATTTACATGAAATTCGCATAAATACACCAAGTTGGTAAAACCCGACCCCGGGCCCACTGCTCGGAAAATTTCGAAACTAGTACCAATGCGACCCTCATCTCGCCACGAGTCCGTGCATATAAAATTTATCGAAATCGGAGTTCAAATGGCCTTCCAAATCCAAAAATCCCGTTTTCAATATTTAGGCCACTTTTCTTCAAGATTTCAACCCAATTTCATGAAGATTGATGTTAATTCTACCATAAAATGACGTTTTTGAGTCAAGAATCTTACCTCCGACGAATACCCGATGACTTCTCAGTGATTTCCTCGAGTTTTCTTCTCTCTAGGGCTCAAAATTATGTTCTGGGGGTGTAAACCCATAACCCCTCTATTCTGTGATATAAATTCACTGCCAGAACATTTTGTTCTACGCGATCGCGACTCGCCTCACGCGATCGCGATGTTCAAAAGATCGGCCTCACGCGATTGCGACTCTCCTCACGCGATCGCGATGTTCAAACATCCGGCTTCACGCGATCGCGTCTCTCTTCCTGCGATCGCGTAGCACAAATTTCCCTAGACCCCATTTCTCTTCTACGCGATCGCGTAGATGCTCATGCGATAGCGATGGCCACCCGGTTAACTCTACGCGATCGCGACTGGTCCTCCTGCGATCGCGATGGCCTAGCCCCCAACTCTACGCGATCGCGTCCCGCTCCCCGCGATCGCGGAGAGTAAAAACCTGCTGCATTTATGACAGCAGCCAGCCTTCTCATTTTTTCCAAAAATGGTCCGTTTGGACCCCCGGATTCATCCCGAGACCCCCGGGACCCCAACGAAAACTACCAACATACTCCAAAACACGATACGAACTTGTTCCAATCATAAAAACACCATACTAAACATCAAAATCACCATTTACACACGAATTCAAGCCTAAGTTTATTCAAAACTTTCAAAACTAACATTCAATCCAAAACCCGATCAACCGATGTCCGAATGCCCTGAAAATTTGTGGACATATCCAAAATCACATAACGAAGCTACAGAAATTGTCGGAATTCCATTCCGACCCCCGGATCAAAATATCACCTACCATCCGGTTTTCGCCAAAATTCAACCTTCGCCAATTCAAGCCTAAAACTACACCGGACCTCCGAATTCAATTTCGATTGTTCTCCTAAGTCATAAATGATCCCCCGGAACTAGTCGAATCATCAGAATCCGATTCCGAGCACTCTAAATCAATAGTCAACTCTTGGTTGACTTTTCATATTCAAGCTTCCTTCAAACATGCTATTTGTTTCATTTTTAATCCAAATCACTCCTAACTCACCCGATATATTCTAATACTGTTTTAAAAGCATAATATATGTAAATTCAAGGTAACGGGGTGGTAATTCCCGTAACGACGGGCCGGGTCATTACATTCTCCCCAACTTAAACAAACGCTCGTCCGCGAGCGGGTTAAGTAATATACCTGGAGCATCAAACAAGTGTGGATATCTGCTCCGCATTTCCTGCTCGGTCTCCCAAGTTGCTTCCTCCACGGGACGACCTCTCCACTGCACTTTCACTAAAGCTATGTCCTTGGATCTCAGCTTACGAACCTGTCGACCCAAAATGGCTACTGGTTCCACATCATAAGTCAAATCCTCATCTAGCTGTATCGTGCCGAAGTCCAACACATGAGACGGGTCTCCGACATACTTCCGGAGCATAGATACATGGAACACCGGGTGAACTCCCGACAAAAACTGGCTGGCAAAGCAAGCATATAAGCCACCTCCCCAACTTTCCTAAGCACCTCAAAAGGTCCAATGAACCTTGGGCTCAACTTTCCTTTCTTCCCAAACCTCATAACACCCTTCATAGGTGAAACCTTCAACAACGCCTTCTCACCTACTGAAAAAGACACATCTCGGACCTTCCGGTCCGCATAACTCTTCTGACGCGACTGAGCTGTGCGAAGTCTCTCCTGAATCACCTTCACCTTGTCTAAGGCATCTTGGACTAACTCTGTCCCCAACAACCTAGCCTCGCCGGGCTCGAACCAACCAACTGGAGACCTACACCGTCTCCCATATAAAGCTTCATACGGTGCCATCTGAATGCTGGATTGATAGCTATTATTATAAGCAAACTCTACAAGAGGCAAATAATCAGCCCACGAACCGCCGAAATCAATGACACAAGCACGCAACATATCCTCCAATATCTGAATAGTACGCTCAGACTGTCCAATCCATCTGTGGATGAAATGCTGTGCTCAACTCTACCTGTGAACCCAACTCTCGCTGAAATGTCCTCCAGAACTGAGAAGTGAACTGGGTACCTCTGTCCGATATAATAGAAATGGGAACTCCATGCAATCTCACTATCTCACGGATGAAT
>JASVEL010004423.1:0-192633 GCA_032618575.1 Nicotiana noctiflora
GAAGTCAAAATCGGATTGGGCCATTCTTTAATTTAGATCTCAAGCCCAAACCAATTTTACTTTGAACCCAAACAAATAATCCTTACCCAGTCCAATATCAATTCCGGATCCAGCCCAGAGAAATATGTGACATGTATTTGTCTTGGTCCAATCTCGACCGTCCATTACCCTTGATCTAACGGTCCAGATCGATTCTTGCATTTTTAATATACCAAAGACCCCAAAAACCCTAAAACCAATATTTTCTCCATCTCTTCCCAACCATCAGCCGCCGCTACCAGACCCCATACCTGCCGCTGCTCAAGACCACCCCAACCTCACCCCTCCTCTTCTTCTCCAAGCCACCTGCGCCATTCTCGCAGGAAAACATACCAGTGACCTCCGACCACCACGACCAAACGATCCCTTCTTCTCATTCAACTTCACGCCGCCAGTCTTCACTGTCCAGCCGTCGGCGTCGCCAAACGACCACTGCCGCCGCTAGCCCTAGACACGACAACCAAGACCAGCCTCGCCTCCATACACCACTGCGATCCCACTCGCCAGAAAACACACAACAAACAACCGATCTTACCACTTTCCTCCATAGCCGCCGGCGACCACTCTCCTCCACAACTCACCGCCGGTCAAGTGACAGAATCAAATCGAAGCTCTCTTGGATTTTTCTTCCATCTCGTTTGATACTGTTTTGGTTATGTTATCCATTTCATTCGAATGATCGAGGCGCTCGAATGTTCGAGTAATTCCTTGCACTTGGTCTGAAATTTTCGGTACTGTCCATCGAGTTCGTCATTTCGTTTTAAGTCTTTGATTTCGTTTGAAGTCGACGGAAGTGTCGAGGTTTAATCCGAGCTGATTCGCAGTGTCCGGTTCGATTCTTTTGCTGCTGTATTTCTCATTTTTCTTATGTTTAACAGGTTGTTTGAATTTCATGGTGATAAGCATGATTTGTTCTTGTTTTGTTTTCTTCAATAATTATGATGATTATATTTTTGATTTAGTTTTGATTACAAATTGTTTCTGAATTCCAGTAATTTTAATACTTTGGTTTGATAGATGTTATTCTTGTATTGATTTGATTCTGTTAATGTTCAGTTTTAATTTCGATTGGTTAAGTATTGTTTAGATTTCCTATTAGCTTTTCAAATCTGTTTTGAGGTTTATTTGATTTTGGATGAATGAATTAATACTTTTGTTTGGCTTATTTGGTTTAGTTTTATTTGTTCATTCAATTTAGTGTTCATTTTCAATTCAAATAGGTTTAAGGTTTGGTTATAGCTGATAGATTTTATTACAGATTAAGGGTATCAAAGAGTAATAATTAAGGGCTGCTATTAAATTGGGGGATGGGCAATTAAACAATTAGTTTAGGGGTTGTGTGTAGGAGGCCCCTAGTTTTAGCTAGGGGTACATTTTTATTGTTAATTAATAGGTTAGATGTTGTAGGGTTGAAATAAAAGGGGGTCTAGTTGGACTTTAAGGGGGGATTGAACAGATTTAGAATTTTTAATTAAAAAAGGGGGTGTGGGTTCTGTTTTTTTTCATTCTATAAGAAGAAGAGCTGAGATTGAAAAAAAGAACGGACTGAAAAACGGACAGAGATTGAAAAAAAGAGAGAATAGACGGATAGAAAAGAAAAGAGCAGACAGTGAGAAAAAAGAGAAGATATACATTCGAGAGGTCTTGAATACTAAAAAAAAGACAGTGAGAATTTGAGAGTTCAGAATTATTTTAGTTACCTGTTTTTGGTGCTGATGCTTGTTGTTATTAGAAATTTTTAACTGGTTTTAAAAATCTGTTACTGGGTTTGCTGGTTGCTATTGTTGCACTGCTGGAATTATTGCTCATATTGATTATTTTCCTCTCCTCTTCCTGTTCAGGTATTCCCATGGACACCAGTCAAAGCATAGTCAAAGTTTGGACCTGACATTTGATTATGTATTAATAAAATTCGTGTTAAATTCTGAGTTTGTTTATTTTATGTGTTATGTTTAAGATTAAGGATGTATTTTATATAACTATTTGATTATTGTACCTCGTTAAGTTTTTCTACTTTATTATAAATTTAGTATGTCAAGTATGAGTTAATAGCCATAATACGTAGTGTTAATAATAGTAACTTAATTAATTTGTTCAGTAATTTAGATCTAACAATTCGATAATTATTCATAGTTTTGTTTTACGACCGATTTAGATTAATATTACGATTATATATACGTTTCGCGTAATATAATTGTAAACCTTTTTATTAATTTGGAATATGCGTTTGCGCAATTTCGATTAAAATTTTCTTAATAATAAAAATAGGATGCGGTTTAATAATTAACTTCAGTTTTATAATTTATTAAAAGTAAGATTAATAGTAAGTTTCAATTAATTCATTCGCGGATTTTAATTGTTATTAGTAAAGTATTCCGTATAATTGCAATTTAAGTCTTAGTAGTATAATTGCAATTTAAGTCTTAGTAGTATATATATATATATGTATGTATATAATTATGTATTTAATTTTATTATATGATTCCTTTGTATCAAATTTTATTAGGCAATATGTAAGTTAGTGTTTAATCTAGTTAATGACGTCCATTAGCGATTAATTTCTTTAGTTTAAAAAATGATTAATTCAATTTAATTAAAAAAATGGTTAGTTTATTTTGATATATATCTTTTTACGTTATTTGTCATTTCAGAATTTAGTAATGCTTATTTATAAAAATATGACACGAGACGGGGTTTTAATTAATAGAAGTTTGCTAAATTAATTGTAAAAATTCGATTAGAAATTTAATTATTTTGTTCAGCATGGGATAGTTGGTTTATTTTAATATATTACTTATACATGCCATATTTTATCAATAATTCGATTTTAGTAAGGCATGACATAATTTTCTTTTGTGTTAATTTAATTATAATTTGTCAGTTGCACCTATTTTAATACGTTCATTAAGTTATAATTCTAATCACATTGTTTAATAAAGAAGATTCGTTTCCTCTTGTTTTATTTATTTATATAAATCCATAAAAATGTAGCCATTTTAGGAAGTATTTTTTTTAATGTTTTCATATGACAATATAAGTTTTAATCTAGTTATGTTCAGTTTTTTTTTCCGAATATTTAGTCGTCAAATTTTATCTTTTATTTACAAAATTCGAAATTTTATTTTATTTTATTTGTAATTTCGAAATTTTATTTTATTTTACTTATAATTTCGAAATTTTATTTTATTTTATTGGTAATTTCGAAATTGATTTTTTTTATATATTATTCGAAAAAATTGTTTTAAAAATAATTTCTCTTCCGTCAATGTCGGTTAATCTAACAATTAGTGTGTTACATATTATTGACTCGTAATTAATTAGAATTTTTCTCTTTTAATAAATTATTACCTAGATTACGGGACATGCCGTTTAGCAAATTCCGCGGCTGTTCTCAAAAAATAATAATGCGTTAGCATCTTTAAGCGCGTATCTAATAATAATACCTCCCTAATTTCGGGTACACATTTATGTGACCCCAATCCAAATCCCAATGAAGTCGGAATATATCAAAAATTGCGGACACATTTATGTGACGAAATTCGAGATATATTCTCACGACATTATATTTTTCTTCTAACAATTAAAACGGTTTGGAGTGGTAGTTTGCACACTAGTTCATATTTGTATTAAAATCAGATAATCAAGCCTAATATAATAGTTGAGCGACCGTGCTAGAACCACTGAACTCGGGAATGCCTAACACCTTCTCCCGGGTTAACAGAATTCCTTATCCGGATTTCTGGGTACGCAGACTGTTAAATAGAGTCAAACCTTTCCTCAATTCAGGATTCAACCGGTGACTTGGGACACCATAAATCTCCCAAGTGGCGACTCTGAATATCTCAATAAATGAATCCCGTTTTGATTGTCCTTTAATTGGAAAAACTCCTTTTTATATTCGCGCCCTCGCGGGCCTGCGCCAAAAGGAGGTGTGACACATGGTCATGACCATTTCCAACATATAAATAACCAAGGCCACTGTTGTAATAAGTCGACTTACGGTTGAACCAAGAGTCGGGCTATGCGCCCTCGCCTCCAACAATTGATAAAGTTCAACAATAGTTGAACTGGGATCCAGGCTATGCGCATTCTCCAACAAAATTCGACTACGACCGAATCAAAACTCAGGCTATGCGCCTTCACCAATAAATTCAACCACGGTTGAACCAAGACTCGGGCTATGCGCCCTGGCCTCCAACAATTGATAAAGTTCAACAACAGTTGAACTGGGACTCAGGCTATGCGCATTGGGGAACAAAACTCGACTACGACCGAATCAAAACTCAGGCTATGCGCCTTCGCCAATAAATTCAACCACTGTTGAACCAAGACTCGGGCTACGCGCCCTCGCCTCCAACAATTGATAAAGTTCAACAACAGTTGAATTGGGACTCAGGCTATGCGCCTTCGCCAACAAATTCAACTATGGTCGAACCAAGATTTGGGCTGTGCGCCCTCACCTACAACAATCGATTAAGTTCAACAACAGTTGAATTGGGACTTAGGCCATGCGCCTTCGCCAACAAATTCAACTACGGTTGAACCAAGACTCAAGCTATGCGCCCTCGCCTTCAAACTGATAAAGTTCAACAATAGTTAAACTAAGACTCAGGCCGTGCACCTTCGCCAATAAATTCAACTACGATTGAACCAAGATTCCGGCTATGCGCCCTCGCCTCCAACAATTGATAAAGTTCAACAACAGTTGAATTGGGACTCAGGCCATGCGCCTTCTCCAATAAATTCAACTATGGTTGAACCAAGACGTGGGCTATGCACCATCTCAATACCCCCCACGTCGGGACTCAAGCCATGTGCCTTCGCCAATAAATTCAACTACGGTTGAACCAAGACTCAGGCTATGTGCCTTCACCATCAAAATTGATAAAGTTCAACAATAGTTGAACTAGGACTCAGGCTATACGCCTTCGCCAACAAGTTCAACTACGGTAGATCTAAGATTCAGGCTATGCGCCTTCGCCATCAAAATTGATAAAGTTCAACAATAGTTGAACCGGGACTCAGGCCATGTGCCTTCGCCAACAAGTTCAACTACGGTTGAAACAAGACTCAGGCTATGCGCCCTCGCTTTCAACAATTGATATAGCTCAACAACAGTTGAACTGGGACTCAGGCCACGCGCCTTCGCCAACGAGTTCAACTACAGCCGAACCAAAACCCAGACGGAACTCCTTCGCCGCTAATCAAAAACTCGATCAAATCAAGGCACGAACTAAGCACCCCCGTCATCCAAGTAAGTATGCCTGACTCGAGCTAAAATTAAAGACACGTATAATTCGGCCTCGGTCGGACTACAAGGCCGTATTCTCATTATCACGGCCAGTAGTCCGACCACGCCCGAACTGGTACTCAAGCTAAACACCACCACTTACGAATGAGAGGTTTGACTCAGTCACACTAAGTCAAGAAGAAAAGTCACCAACATCTGAAGGTTAACACACCTACCCAAGTCAAATATTAAAAGCAAACTGCCCTCTCAAACGCGGGCAACAAAAACCAAAAAAAGGGGGAGTGCAAAATAAATACAAGGCAACTAACGAAAGGAAAATTCATTTTTATTCATAAAACAATCGCGGGTCATTCCTGCTTACACCCGACCGAAAATCAGTCAATGATAATAACAAAAACAACAAACGCCAAACGGCAAAAAGAGACAAAAAAAAAAGAATACTAAAGAACTACTCTCTATTCGACGCCATTTGCATTACCGCCTGCGCCCTCCGCGCTCCCGCCTATGCCATCCGTGCTCCCACCTGCACCATCACGACCCCTGGCATCGCTGCATCAAAACTGCATTCTATACGGGCCTCCTGAGCCCTTTGATGTTCCCCCTCGAAAGCAATTTCGGTCACGATACTGGCCTCCCACAGATTCTTGTATACGTCCCGCTGGGCCTCAGCATATACCCAAACTTTACGGGCCTAACCAGAGAAAGCAGACTGCTCTCGAAGATGCCGGTTCTCTTCCTCAAGGATCGCAATCTACCCCGTCGCATCCCGAGCATCTCGCTCAAGGACACTTATTCGCTCCTCGAGGCCCGCCTCCCTGACGGCGGCAACGGCGCTTAACAGCGACAACTGGGACTTGCCCACGGACAGTCCCCTGCCCCATCACATCTCGAGCATCCTGCTCAAGGAATCATATCCGCTCATCGAGGGTCGCCTCCCTGAAGGCAGCAGCGGCCCTTACTAGCGACAACTGGGACTCGCCGACGCGGACAGTCCCCTATAACTCCTCCTACCAGCCTCAAGCTCCTGGTCCTTTCGGCATAGCTACTCTTCCAGGGCTCTCACCCGGCCAAGCGCATGTTGCGCCTGAAGCTCCCTCCTCGCTAGTTCCTCTACCATAGCTCGGTTGTATGGGGATCGTTCCTCAAGCGCATACTCATCTCCCGGTAGCAGCGATACTTCTCCAATACCCGCAAAAATACCACCGAGCGGACGTTAGCTCGACGGATGCTCTCCACCTCCAGCAAATAGGATTGCAAAAAAAAGGCAACGGTTAGAATGGAAAATAAAACAAGGCAAAGAAGATGCAAACCAACATCCGATTATGTACCCTTATGCCCATCACAGCCATTTTATTCATCATCCCGATGTCCATGACTTCTCTCAACGACTCGTTCTCTATTGCCGAACAGAACTGCCCAAACTGCGACACTAGACTCGAGCCTAGTAACAACAAATTCGAATCTATGGGAACCTCGATAAGGCGCGACCTCCCCTCCGAGTGGACTACCGCATTCGTGAAGCCTTCTCGGAACATGCGGATGTCCTCAGGGTCTAAATCCAATTCGGACCCAGATCTTTCTCCCGCATCTTCTCCTTCTTCTCCTCCTTCTCCTCCCACCGCATCCGCCGATGGGACACTCGGTCCACTAGCCTCAATGATCACCGAAAAAGCCCCCCCCATCTGAACCATATGGGTCGACGACTGGGCCACCAAAGCGACAGTTTCTTCACGGCCTAAGCCGGCCTGGGCGTCATCCGCCCTTGATTCATCCTCAGGGGTAGGCGCTGCAGTCGTACCCTCCCCTACCTCCGAAGGGGGGAATCCACAATAATTACCACAGGGGGAGCAGGCGTAGTCACTGCGGGAGGAACCGGAGTAAACGCAACCCTACGCCTGGTAAAGGGCCTCTCCTCCTCTTCGCACGAGGACGACTCATCCCGAGGGCGAACGGTCCTCGACGGCCCCTTGTCCCAAAATATGGGCCGTGGGGGGGAAGGAGCCTCAGAAGACTCGATCGATACCGCCCTCGACTTGTGACTTGGCATTAGCGCTGCCAAAAATCTAGCAATCGCACCTGACCGTTGCAAGGCCAGCTGAGGGGCCCTGCCATGGCTCACCCTCCCTATAGCAGAAAAATAAAGTTTGTAAGTAGAACCCTAAAACTATGAACCAAGCAAAGTAAGGGACAAACTTCTCACCAACGGCCAGCTCACGGCCATGTCTCTCCCAGAAAGACGCCCACGTGCGAATCCATTTGGTGTGAGGGAGCACGGCTTCGAGCCACCCACGTATCCTTGCTAACAAGGTCGGTGGCGACCTCTTGGCTGCAGAGGCAACAACAAGGCAACATTCGCATAAACAAAACAAAAGGAGAAGAAAGGAACGAAACTGATTATCTCGGTAAAAGGTAACTCACGTGCATGGTTCCAAGCCTCTGGGAACCCTGAAGGGGACGCCACTAAATACTCGGTTCTGATGCAAAAGAAATGCTCGAAAGGACGGGCTCGACTTCACCGTCCAGTGCAGCAGTCAGCCCTCTCAACCCACGAGAGCACGCCCGAGCATGGTGCCCCGCACTCGTTGAGGAACATACAGGGTGAGTACGTGCTGCAATGTGACCACCCTGCCGGCCAGTTCCCCGTACTTCAGGAACATCGCCAACAACTTGTATAGAGAAGGGGTGAGCTGACCCGGGCAAACCCCGCAATATCGACAGAAGTCCACCACCAAAGTGGGAAATAAAACCCTGAATCCCAGCTTGAAGGGGTACGCATAAAAGATGCAGTACCCCGCATGGTCGGTGTGGAACCTTTCCTCTCTCCGAAAAAGGACTATATCGGCATGGGTAGGTATAACCCCATGTTCTCTCGGTCAGGCCATACCAACCTTCCCCATCAGTGGAGCTTCATCCATGGGGTCTTCCCTTCCATCGACGGTAAAATCTATCGCCGGACCTTCGGGCAGGGGAAATACGTCATCCACCGACGGAACTCCTCCGGTTTTTGCCTGCTCCATACCTCCAATTATCGGAGATGGCCCTTCAATCACCGAGGGATTGATCGGCAAATTGACTGAAAGAGCTTCACGAGAAGAATTGCTTGCCATCACTTAGTTGTTCGAAGAAGGAAGGACCGGATTCGATAAGAAAGATAAAGCTTATCGCAATCAAGAAAAGGAAAAAGTGAATTTGCAGAAGGAAAAGCTTCAGAATCACTCAGATGAACAATGAAGTAACGAGAAACTGATACCCCTATTCAGCTTTATAGGCAACATAAATGGTTTCGGGAAAACCAATGGAAATCATTAACTACATATCCAACCGTCAAAACGGTTCGATTCTACCAAGATATGTGCCATCATGACAAGTACCAAGAAGTGTCCATTCGACCTCGGTCGTCGTCCCGCTAACCGGAGTGAACATAAGGCCCCGTTAAGACGGGAGGAACGCACTATGCGTCCTCGATATCTCAAATACACTGCTTATACTGTACCCAGGCATGTTCCGTATGGCCCGCCTCCCGTCGCCGATGACAGTTACGTATCGAAGCGAACCCAAGGGTCAGAACGTAATCATGTCTCGACCTCGCCCGAATTGCATTAACGACATCACGTGCCCTCATGACGAGGAGATACCCTACATTGATCGCCCAACGACTCGATTATGTGAAGAAGTGATGTCGGAAAACTCTGCGAAATTTGGATCGTCGCTATGAAAGAGCACGATCTCGGCCAGAGCGACAATCTTCCGTTCCTTATTCAAAGTCTTTTAGATTGCTATCGACTAAATCTGCTCATCAAGCTCCTGCAAGGAACGAACTCGATAAGTGGAGGGACTAACTGTATGGGTCAGAATTCGACCCTACATTAAATGACGGAACTAGTCACCTTTCTCAGCTACTTCAAGATTAATAAGTGGTACGACCGCTCATAATTAACAACACTTAACGCCCGCCTGAGATGATTAATAAGGCTACGGCCCATCCGCTACCTCGAACATAACACCTCAATGTGGTCTCGGCCATCAAATGTCAGCTCATGCAGCTCATAACTATAAATATCAAGAAATGAAGTCTCAAAAAGGGGGCTCTCTCCTCCTTTTTCCCCATGTGGACTCTAAAAACAGAAAGAGAGAGAGAGAGAGAGGGCAACAAATAAAAGAAATATAGTCTTACAAAGAAAGACAACATGATTGTAAGGCTATGAACCTCTTCATAGAGGCAGACCACACCATTATCATCAATAAAAGTTGTCAACACTTCCCATCTTAATCGGGGATATGCTTAGTTATATTAGATGTTTAGTTTAGGACATTCATAACCCTGATAGATTTGGGAAGAAAAGCCAATTGTCCTCATAGAATTTTAGAAAATTATTCTCTTAAAAGTTTAGGACAACTTGAGATTTATATATAGGAGTTGAAGTTCTCATTCATAGTGAGAAACTTTCCTTGTTTCTGCCTCGAAGGCTAAGATCAGTCGAAATTGTTAAATTCTTATTTCACTTTTTTTTCTCTATATGCTTTGTGTGCGATTTTGTGCTAGTTAACCCACAATCTTCCTTAAAACTTTATTTTTGTAATTGTTAATGAAAATTAAGACTGTGCCAGAGTAATTAATTGGTAATAGTAGAATAATATTTTTTTTGGGTTCTCAATCCGGCATATGTTATTTATGTGGGGGCTCGATTAAATTTTAATTTATGGTGAAAAATTCCACATTAAGAAATAAAGTGCTTCAAAACAAAAAGCAATAATATGCTCAAAGTTCGAACTTAAAATATACGATTAAAGATGTAGGATAGCGCAAAAATACGTAGCATATTACTAGCAATATGCATATCGAATGAGCGCTTTGATTGCGCTTGGGTGCAGTGCGCAATATGATGCTAAATAAACTTTACCTCAAAGGAGTCTGCCATGTCTCATGTCACTTTTACTTTCACTACCCCTTGCTTTCTGTATTGTTTATACTTACTGTTTGTTTGGGATCATTAGCATTTTAATTCTCTCTTTGGTTTTATTGAATTTGTTTAATATTTCAAAATGTTGTTTTTATGAGTGATTATTCGACTTTTGATCGTAGAGTAATTCTCTTGAACGTATAATTGTTCTTTTGGCGGAGGGAGGAAATGGGTTCAAATCCAATATATGCACCGTGTTGCTCTCTATCTAATTGTGAGGTGGTTATTCTGTTTTTTTTTTTTTTTACCGTATTTGATTTTTTATTATTCTTTGAAGGAAGAGTAACATATTTATCATAATTGATATTACCTTTTATAATAAAAAAAATATAATCATTTCATATTTGGCTACTTCTTTTTCTTAAAGAAAAATATTTTAGAGTTTATAAATTGAGGATCTTCCTTCAAATTTAGTAACATCCACAATATAGCCACAACACGTTTGAAAGTCTCGTTTAGGGGAGAACACGTATTAGCCATCTACTTGTGTGTGCCTCTGTGTGGGGTTGTTAACTCAATATTTTATACTCTCTTTTATATAATGGATTGCTCATATCCGTCATGGATGTAGATTAATTAATCGAATCACGTTAAATATTTGTGTTACTTTTGATATATTTTTTCTTTTTTTTATCTAATTTATTTTCGTTCAATATTTATTTTGTTATCTTTTACCTGACATCTTATAATTTCGAACCTAACTGTATTTACTGCTTTCTTGCTCACAGACCAAACCATGGATCTAGTGTGCATTTACTTGCAATTTTTTTATTGAATTACTCAAAATGTACCTTTCTTTTCAAAATGAAAATGATGTATGAAGTGTGATGATACAAAGGTAAACTTTTCTTTTGCTTCAAGCCGTTGCTTTTCTTGAAAAAAATCAATCAAATAAATAAAAGGGTTGTTGTCATAAGATTGCATTTATGGGACCCATTCCTATTTTCCACAAAAACTGCTTAAATAATCACAACAGAATAGAATATATAAATGATCTCAACCACTTTTGCACCACTTGCCTTGCCTTTTGGTCTAAATGAGAGGTGGGGTTGGGAAGGGGACTTTTCCTATCGATGCCTTTCTTGTCTATTTATTTAGTGGGCTCGAAATGGCTACCAATGAAAGGGATGGCTCTCCCTATTGGAATTGGAATTAAAAGTTGAAACATTGGCATTTTTTCCTTTTTAAAAAAAAAAAACCTTTTTTACTTGGTGATCCATGAATGCTTCTTTAAGTTAAAACCAAAAATCACTACCCCTTGTTGGAAAAAAGTTAAAAGACTTAATATTTTGGTGTCACAATAATATGAAATAACTATTTGATTGATGCATGTGAATGTACTTTGACAAGTAAATGTCACAATTACATCATTTTCACCTACAAGAACATGGACATATCATGAAGATGGCAAACCTAATTAAAGGGGATGCAACAATGCAACCATTTAGGTCACTCCACATTCAATGTTTTTATAGTATTCTTGATGGTCCCCATTCAAACCTAAAAGGTAGGATCCAAGTATCTTGGCCCATGTTTGTGCCCCTAAATCTTAAGACTAAATGAGGGTGTGGACCTAATATCATTAAGAAATGGAAAGGGGTGTCACCAAAGTTGTCTGCTTTAGGGATCTATCCTTATTTTCCCCCTCATTGACTTGAGATAGAATTTTAGTAGGATTGATAGAGGGGACAAAAACTAGCACAAAAGTATGGATACTATCAAGGAATTGTGTAGGGGCCCAAGATGTGAAACTTAACCTTACCTTATTCTGTCAGCGTGTGATTATGGCACATATCTACTCTTCCTTCTTCAATCACCTTAAATTTGATGTCAAAACATATGCTCTTTATGAAGTGGGGTCCACACACTACAACTATGGCCCACAAATACAAAGAGTTGATAGAGAAAGGGGAAGGGGATTTGGGGTTGGAGACTTGGGGGGTAGGGTTATGAGAGGACCCCACACATGTAGAATAATAACCTCCCACATTGTGTTTACTTTATATGGGAATTTTCATGACTTTGTCCTAAGCTTACTTTTTTGGTGAATTGGGATTAAAGGGTAAAGTAATGGAGTGGAATGAAAGCTAACTAAAGAGATTTGTTAATTGAATCATCAAAACATAGATAACAATGAGTTGTTGGAAAGCAAAGACTTGTTGGAAAGAGATAATGGAGGAACAATCCAAACTATTCTTCTTTCCATGGCATTTCTTTGACAGATGGTTGATGCATACATCACTTTCTCCCACTATCCTAAAAATAATTCCATGTGGTCATCTTACAAGATTTCTTACAAAACATTATTTTGTGGGGTTTGTAGAGTTCACTATAAAAAACCACACGTTACAACTAAGGTGACCACTCAAATAATACTTAGGTTAACATCTATGGCAACATGATTATTATGCTTTATCTTTTCAAGATTTAGAACCTTAAAATCTCCATTCACCCCACTATTAACTCAACTACCCAACATGTACAATTTAGTGGGTACACTTATTCTTATTGGACGGAGTGCGAGGTGGGGTGGAGGGTTATGAACTCATGATATAGACATAAAAGGACTCTTTCAATATAAGTCTAGTGGGAATCCATTTCACTCATAGAACAGTTAAACTTTTTCTATGTGGAAATATTGATAGGACTAAAAGATCTATGCCAATTGAGCTACTTGTCATCGAACACTACAGAATTCATGGGTCCAAGGGAACTATATAATGTACTTTTTCACTTTTATCCTTTCATTGAACAACATACTGTATGGTTTCGGAAAAAAAAGCATAGTGGCTAGAAAGTGACCAACATCAACATACTCATTAACTTATCATCCGTTCACTTTTATTTGTCCACTATATTAAAAATACATTTTCAATATTAGTTTTCCACTATATTAACTTAAGAAAACTCCCAATCCAATATACTATCATCTCACTAGCTTCGATCACCGCTTCACAATCCATAACCATGAAATAATTTATTCATGCGAACTCCCAGTCTCCAAATCCATAGAGCACACGAATTATCACATCCAATCCCAACCCCACCACCCGAATATCTAACGCATTTCTCATACACGATCATCCCATGAGGAATACTTCTAAAATTCTTCTGACCACATAGCAAAATCTGAATATCAACCGTCGATCAACTAGGAGGGTGCCACAATACCAATGAAGTATCCATAAATCAAAATACATTGCCTCATCTGAAATGTATACTCTCATCAAGCCAAACCAAATAGTAGTGTCATTTACCTAGTCAACTGAAACTGTCCATGCTGCCTAAGGACTCATGACCTTCCCTTCAAAACTGATACGTGACCTTGTATATGCAAATCTCAATCCCACGTAACACACTACACCTATTATATATCGTATGAAAAGTACGAGAACTTCATAATCCACTCCAAGTCACAAGCAACTATATACTCAATTTGCCAAAAACCAGCCATCTGATTTCGTCTAGAGAAAATCACTATACGTCACATGCTTTGCACGCCCGTAAAAAATATGCTCCTCGAATTGTGGTAGAAACCATTGAAAACTCTTCGAACCCCATTTTCTCACAATCAAGCCACCAAAACTAAATTTTTCTACCTAAAACAAGCTACACAAGTCATCGAAAATCCAAGTGCTTTACCACGAAACACCTGTAGAGACCTGCCACATCATAAGTACCCATAGAATTGATTACATCCATTATTGTGATGATCCAACCTACTACAAGTTACCATAACTCTCTGATTTCTTCCCGAATTGGTTTCAAATTGATACTTCTCCTTGCTAGAACACTGTTATCCTTAAAAAAAAAGTTGCCTCATGAAACCTTAACATTAGAGCATACTGCCCTAATGCTCATAAGTTGTTGAATGCTCTCTTAAGCTCCCCAAAAGTATTACAACTAAGACACCACTCTGAAGAGACCTTTTGTAAATTAAAGTTGTTTCTTTCACCTTCCCGACACTGAAATGTAGAATTTATAAGGATATAGAAACGTCACAAGTCTCGACACCATCCAATGTATATCTTAGTTTCTCGCCACATACACATTCTAAAGATTCCAGATTGCTACATATAAATCTTAAATCCATTAGAACTACTCTCGAGAGTTATCCACTCAGCTCAAATCTCAATTAAATTGATCAAACAGATCGAACGACCTGTGCTCCCATTTGTACACCAACGACTTAAGAAGTAATATACACTTCCAAGCAACTGAGTAAATCCCTAATCCATGCACCACTACATCCTTTACGAATAACAACTAAATAATCCCATGATTCATATATACCCTTAAAGTTTAAAATAACCTATATCCAGAGATTCCTTGCTTAATTCACCGTCAAAATCGATCTCTACAAGCCTTAAGTGTTTCACAAGTATACCTCAGTCGAAACTAATACAACACATAATCGTGCAATCAACTTATTAATAGCAGACTCCCCCACTTGGCTCAAAGCCATAGATCAAAACACATAATAGCTCACAATGCCCATACTCTATTACTGCCATAATACCATAGTGAGATTCAACTAAATCCTTCGTAAGCTCATGCAACACAAATCATCTAATATCTCAAATCATCTACAAATATTGTATTTACCCTTGTAATAGTCAAGCCTACTCTCATAAGCGGTCCAAACTCAAATTGCAACACATATAATTCACTGATAAAAGAGAACTCGCTAAAACACAACATAGGGACCACATAACCCTCAGGACACCACGCAAGAGATAACCCACCTGCCTTGCCTCAAACTAACATCTCTCTATACCCTTCCACAGTCATAACTAATACGCAATCACTTAATCTTCCCAAGTCTGCACTCATATCATGACATAAAAATCTACTCAACTCCTCAACTAAACTACATGAAAATATCCTTTAACATACCCATAACTCGAGACTATACGTCAAATTAAGATGGAAATCAAGCACCAAATAGTTCTTTCTACACCTCACGCAGACCCTTCTCGTCACATTCAAATCATATGAACACATCTCACACTTAAACATACTCATCATGTAGCCATCCAGCCATCAATTCCGCTAATAGGGATACTACCGAGCAGATAAATCCAAAAGCATATGCTCACACAATCAACAACTTAGTGCTCAAGTTACAGTCAAAACCCGACCTCAAGTCTTCAGACTAGCCTAACATCAACTCCATGTACTCAATTTAACAAACCTAACCTTGGATTGAAAGTAGTGACGAGCTGGAACATTGGTTGGGTCCAATACCAATAACCAACAACGGTTCATAACAACGTGGAGCATATAAATAAGGAAGTCACTCAGAGATAAAATGCTCATTTTTTTCATGGTTCTTCGAAAATAGTTCCGCTTTTCATGAATATCAGTGAAAACCCAAAATTTTTGCTGAAATCATCGTAAAATATGCGATAGCTTGAATAATTTTTCTAAAAATCCCTTTAACAATAAATAAGATATTTCATTTTCTTTCAAGATAGTAAGTGTGAGATACCTCTCTATGACCATATATCAATGTTTTAAAAGGAAGTCACGAATGATGTGATACTGTACAACATGATGGGAATGCGTCTCTATGCATGTATGTCATATATGAATGCCAATGCCATGTATCTCAAAGATGAATCGTGTGCTCACACTCTCAGAGTACTCAATCTCACAGTCTTACACTTTCCACTTATCATTCTCAACCACTCGGTACTGTATATGGCCCATATAGCCTAGGGAAATCTATCCCGGAACATATACAACACTGACTATAAGTCACCCAGTACCGAGGATAAAGGGCAATCCAACTTTGTGGATAAATCCATCTCCAAGTATTAAGCAGTTCGGACAAATCCATATTTAGGGAAATTCATGCCTTAATAATATTATCCTGGGTGTACACAGACTCCACGGGGGTTCCTATAGCCAAAGCGTAATCATAATCATTAATATAATTATTGCGACGTACAGCCCGATCCCATAACTGTCACTCATAATCAGGCTCTGGCCTCACGCAGTCATCAATATCTCTAGTCTCACCCACGGGCTCACAATGTCATGGAAGCTAACCCAAAACAATGACATGATGTATTAATAAATAACAACTAATACTAAGATATGGTATGAAAGCATGAATATGATTGAGTACGAAATATCAATGAAATCAGTGAGATGACAACATACAATTTTGGGTCCTAACAATATCAGCATAAGGCCTAAACATGATATCTAGCATGATTGACAGTTCAATTACTTTATCACATGGTGAAAACACTGATATCAACAAAGATAGGGTCACTATACTTTTCCATGGAAACAACAGAATCATAATTCACATGGTGCATGCCCACACAAACGTCACCTAGCATGTGCGTCACTTCAATACCAAACACACAATACGCAATTTGGGTTTCATACCCTTAACACTAAGTTTAGAAGAGTTACTTATCTTGAAAAAGCCAATTCCAACACCGAGCAAGCTAAGTGGTGCTCTAAAAATGCCATCATGCGCGTAGCGACCTTCGAACAGATAAAAACTAGCCAAAAGCAACTTAAATACATCAGATAAGGCCTAAGGAAGCAATTACAAATGATAAAGATCGAATTCTACACCAAAACCCAAATCCAGCCAAAACTCACGCCCCGGCCCACGCCTTGAAATTCGACAAAACTTACTAAATACGATAACCCATTTAATTACGTACGAGTCTAACCATACTAGTTTCATTGAAATCCGACTCCAACTCAGTGTTCAAAACTCCAAAATTCATATTATGAAACTTTAGGCCAAAACTCCTAATTTCCTCTTTTGAATTCATCAACCAATTGCTAAAAACGAAGATAGATTCATGAGATGTAATCAACACTGAGTGGAGACCACTTACCACAATCCTGTGATGAAATTTGCTTAAAATATTGTCTCAATCCGAGTCCCGCGTCTCAAAATATGAAGAATGAATCAAAACCTCATTTTTATAACTCTGCCCAGTACTTCTGCTTCTGCGCCACATTAGCCGCATCTGCGATGTTGCTTTTGCGGCATGAGCTCTACTTCTGCGGACTCCACTAGCCAACGGACTCCTCGCACATGCGAATAACCTTCCGCTTCTGTACAAACGCAGATGCGCAACCAAACACGCTCCTGCGTTAAATCTCGCTCTTGCGCCCAAGATATTCACTTATGCGGGTCGTAGATGCGCCCCTATTCCTGCTTCTGTGATCTATTCCAACTTGGCCTTCCTTTTCTTCTGCGATCAACCATCCGCATCTGCATTCATTCTTCCACAGATGTTGAAACACCAAAATTAATAGTCTTCAGCAACAATAAGATGAAGAAAAACGAGCTGAAATCAAATCCACAACACACCCGAGCCCCTCGCAACCTGTTCCAAACATGCTAACAAGTTTCATATCATAATACGGACCTACTCGATGTCTCAAAACACACATAACAATATTAAAACGACGAATCACACATCAATTCTAACATCAATGAACTTGAAACTTTAAATTTTCACAACCATTGCTGAGACATATCAAATCACGTCCGATTGACCTCAAACTTTGCACACAAGTCACAAATGACATTATGGACCTGCTTCAACTTCCGGAATTGGAATCCGACCCTGATATAAACAATTCCACTCCTAGTCTAACTTTAAAAAATTCTATGTTTTTGCCATTTTAAGCCAACTATAATACGAACCTCCAAATCACAAGTCGGACGCGCTCCTAAGTCCTAAATCGTCCAACGGAGCTAACGGAACCATCAGAAATCCAATCCGAGGTGAAATACCGATAAGTTAAACTTGGTCACCTTTCAAATTAAAGTTTCTAGCTGAGAATCATTCTTCCAAATCAATTTCGAATAACCTGAAAATCAAAACCGACGATCCACATAAGTCATAATACATTATACAGAGCTACTCATCCCCTCAAACAATCGAGCGAAGTGCAAATGCTCAAAATGACTAGTCGAGTTGTTACATTATCATTATTAAGAGTTATATGGTAAAATACATACTGTGATTATTACTATATCTTAAGAGACGGGAAAAGTGCAAAGTGAACAAGTAAAAGTGAAACGAAGAATACTATTTCTCCTTACATAATTCAAAAGGTTTCACCATCACGCTTATTAGCTTTTTCTAACCTTGCACTTCCACTTTCAATTATAGTTTTTCTAAAGACTATCACGCTTTATTATTTTACCTGCACTTTCACATGAGTAATTGCACACATTACAGATTCACCATGAATAGTTTGTCATAAAGACCTTAATACTATATGATTGTTATATCCAGTAATAATGCGAACGATGGTAAGAAAATAACTACCCAAGATTTACAATAGTAAAAATATGAAACATCTTTTCCCCTGTCAAAAATGATACTAATCTCATAAAAAAAGACTAATAATATTCAGGATACCGTAATTTTGACGATATATTTGGACAATGGATTAATACGGGTCTAAGTTAGTGAGAATTCATATTATCAAATGAATTCTTATGCACTATACGTACTATTGCTAAGACTTTTGCAGAATTCAAGTGAAAATCGATCCTCTGAATCCAATTAGAAGAAGCAGTACTGGTCAAAGTAATCAAGTCAAATGAGATCAAAAGAAAAAAAAGAAAGAAAGAATATGAGACCAATTTAACTTTCACATGATAAATGTGAAAATGCAGTCAATAGCACTAATAGATTCTAGTCTCAGTTACCAGTGGGAAAGGATTAAATGGTTTCAAGTCAAAGAATTAAAGTTTAGCAATGAGCTTGTTGCATCTTCAACAACCACAGTTGAAAATTTGTGACAAAAGCTAAAATTGGATTAATTGAATGGCAACGAGAAAAAACCCACGTAGTTTAGCAATGGCATTGGTTCTCTTGATTATAGTTAATCACTCAAAATATTTTTCAATTTTACATTTATATATAGATCGGTTAACAAAATAGCCATTGAGAAAAGGCGACCAAATAGGGAAACTTCCTTCCTAAACTTCGAATGTAGCACAAGCCTCACGCCAATTTGTAAGAACGAAAAGAGCTACAACTTGAATCATGGGCTATTTACTACAACTAAAAGCCCACGAACTGATGTATGGACTGGATCTTTTCATTTCTAAAGACTTCGGGACTTTCACATGATAAATGTGAAAATGCAGTCAATAGCACTAATAGATTCTAGTCTCAGTTACCAGTGGGAAAGGATTAAATGGTTTCAAGTCAAAGAATTAAAGTTTAGCAATGAGCTTGTTGCATCTTCAACAACCACAGTTGAAAATTTGTGACAAAAGCTAAAATTGGATTAATTGAATGGCAACGAGAAAAAACCCACGTAGTTTAGCAATGGCATTGGTTCTCTTGATTATAGTTAATCACTCAAAATATTTTTCAATTTTACATTTATATATAGATCGGTTAACAAAATAGCCATTGAGAAAAGGCGACCAAATAGGGAAACTTCCTTCCTAAACTTCGAATGTAGCACAAGCCTCACGCCAATTTGTAAGAACGAAAAGAGCTACAACTTGAATCATGGGCTATTTACTACAACTAAAAGCCCACGAACTGATGTATGGACTGGATCTTTTCATTTCTAAAGACTTCGGGCTTGGACCAAAACCGAGAGGTTTGTATGGGAAGTTGAATAAAAACAAGAGCAAATATCCTCTATAGCCACTAGAGTCAAACTAATAACAATCGGTAGCCCAAAATCATAATATACATTTTGTAGCCTAAAAGTTATTCTAGTGGGTAGCCCAAAATATTAGTGGGTCAAGGGTGGGACACGGACATTCTTATCTACATCTGTTACCCCGATTTTGAATGAACAAGTATATGTACATCTAAGATGTTGTTGAGCTTGTAAATGTAATGTGTTTAGGTTTTGTTTTTGCACGCTTGTAAATTTAAGGTGTAATGGTTTTTTTATGTTTTGTTGAGGATGTAAATATAATGTCAACATTCAACAATGTTTAGACGTAATTGCATAATCAACCTCGCCTCTATTCTTTTCAAGCAACCACTAAATTTAGGTAGCCCTTTGTCTTTTTTATCTATCAAGACTCAAGCATACCAAACTAGCAACTTCATATATGATTAGCCACCCATTGGTTTCCTTTCGTGGAGGATCAAGGTTAACTCTGCTGCATGCCCTGAATCCAGAAAGAAGGGACCATAGTGAAAGAGATTTGTGCTATTTTGTTTGCTGGTTATCTCCAGCTTTAGGTTTATTATGAATTGAACACATTATTAATACCTTCCATACTAAACAGTTTTTGATTGAAAGGATGCTTCATTCGCAAAATGTAGACTTTTATATAATTGAAGAGCGCAAACACAACAAAAGATTAATGCTCACTAATCAAAGATAGTATAGTTATGATTATCGTCTTCATAGGAGTTGAATTCAAATAATGTTCAAGTAATTTCTAGCTTAATGCTATTCAGGATGATTAACGCGTTGGTTGGGATGTGTAACGACCCGGCCCGTCGTTACGAAAATATAACGGGGTGGTAATTCCCATGACGACGGGCCGGGTCGTCACACAATGGGTTATTATCAAGACAAAGAATAAGGGATTTGACATGATAGGTGCAAGACTGCTATCCTGAATTTGACACTACTATATTTCACTATTAAGGTTCTATCGATCTCACGAATTCAATAAGTGATCAGCATCCGATTCAAACTTCTCTCTCGATTAAATTTAAATCTTTCAAATAAACTAATGTGAGATGCGGTGAAACTTGCAAGAATCTATTGGTAGGAATGATCTAAGAGAAACTTCTCTAGAATATTTCTCAATCTTAATTTAAGAGGTAGATCACAAGGCCTTCCGATTACTTTAAAGAATTGACAAAATAAACTAAGGCATACGCTATAATAATATTCAATAGGATGTTCTTCTTTCGATTAACACTATAAAGAATAAAATCACAACTAATATTAAAGCTCCTCTAATAAATTCAAGCAATTAGACAATAGTTAAATTCATAAATAATAATCAAGTCATCAAATCATGTCAAATCCTAAGGTAAACTACTTACGGAGAGATTTATCATAAAGAGAGCTAAAGAATAAGAAAATATTAGTCCAACGTTACAATCCAAACTAGCGTATTGAATTGGTAGAATGAAGATGAAATCTCGTGTCTTGAAGCCTCCAATACTCTCCAAACGCTCCCTGTGTTAAAAGTTCCCTTAAAATCGTACTTTTGGTGTATTTATACCTTGTAGGTAGGGTATACATGAACCGGGTAGGTTCGGTTTTTTATCAAAACAAACCAAATTAACTAATATTAATTTCCCGCGTCACACAGTGCTACACAGGGTGTGTCGCGTTAGTGTATTTTGCTCGATTATAAACTCTCTGAACTTAGCTTGTCTGATAAACATTTGTACTATTGCGTTGCTCCATGCCACACACCTTGTGTCGCAATAATGTATTTTTCATGTCAGACCCAAAAACTCCAAGTCTCTGAACTTAAACTTCTGACAACTGTTGTAGTAATGGCGACACTTAATGCCACGCCTTATACGATGAACTAGTACATTTTGCTCTAGCCCATGTGCTTCTTCCAACTTTTGTATGCGACGCCGGTCCACGAGCCCTGGACGCGATCCATTTAATTGCTTGAACTTTTACTTAGACTTCAAAACTCCAAATTATTCGATTTAGCCCTAGAAATGTTTCTTAAATTTTAAAATTCTAGGCCTCACATTAATCATTAATTTTAAGCCACATATATATATATATATTTGAGCTGCCCCTGCTATGAAGTTAAGAATTAAGATGATCTTAAGAAAAATAATTTTTGATTCAAGGGTAATCATTGAAAATACTTATTGATAAATGATGAAAAGTGAATATTTTTTAGAATATTTGCATATTAATTCTTGTGTGAGTTGCAGGAGTTTACGTCGTTTTCAACGTGAAATATACACATTATATGCATCCTTATGTCACGACCCCAAATCCGGTCATGATGGCGCCCAGCACATTGCTAGACCAGCCCGACCAATCAATAACAATGACGGAGCTAGGAGCTCGCTTTATCCCATTTAAGCATATCAAAACATGAAAACAACAGTGATATATATATATCGAAAAGAGGGAAACCAAGTCCCAAAATATACCAATTCCCATAGACCGCAGGGTCAAGAGTCATGAGCCTCTAAAGAACATAAGTGTAATAAACTTTATAACAAACTTAGTGCGGAAAGGAAAGACAACAAGATAAGAAATGACAGCTAGAAGGGGGAGTAAGGTCCTGCGGACGCTGCAGCTACCTCAACTGTCCCACACGATGTCTCTGAGCGGCTACCGAATCAGGTCTGCTGAGAGGTACCTGGATATGCACACAAGGTGCAGGGAGTAAAATGAGTATTTCCAGACTTAGTGGTAATAAACAAGGGTAAGACAGCGTAGATAAGAAATCTGCAATAAAGCACTATGTAAAGCTGTAATCAAATACCCTGTCACAGAATCAATATCGACTGTACCTGTACAAACAAGTACCAGCAAAACAGTATAACAGCTAGCAGATGTAGCTAAATGCAATGCAATGCATGATATGACCGCTACGGCACGTAGCCCGATCCAATTTGGGTACCCGTGCTCATTGTGGGGGTTCAGACTCCGGAGGGGCTCCTACAGCCCAAGCACAATATCACTGCGGCGTGCAGTCCGATCCAACATATATACCGCTGCGGCGCGCAGCCCGATCCACTACCAGTCAACTAATATGCAAATGCAGCCTCGCAGGCTCAAAAGTAGTTTTGAAAACTCTTTTATCATTTTTCAGTTGAAAACAGTAATATCAAGTTCCAGAGATTGGAAATAGCATGATAACAGAAATAGCTACGGACTGGTAGTAAACTAGCATGTCAATATCACAAGACAATGATAACGATCCTCGCGGGATCCAATAACTGGCTCACAGCCCACAAGTATACTCAACCGTCCAAGAAGGAGGTTCAACGACTCAAGAGTAGCCAATATCACAATATAGTATGCAACCATCCGAGAAGGAGGTTCGACGGCTCAGGATTAGCCAAATATCATAACACAGTGCCAACAAGTCGGACTAAGATATAGTCTCCAGTTCATGATCGACCCCGCACTCTCAAGAGTGTGCGTGTCTCGCCGCTATACAGCGTCACAAAGTGGTATACCGGGTTTCGAACCCGCTGGTCATCACCCACATATATTACTCACCTCAATACAGCGCGACGACTATTCCGCAATGCCCTTGCCACGAGAATCAAGCTCCGCACGCGTAGAATCTGATCAAATACAGTAGAAATACAACAAATTAGGCCAATGGGACGACACCCAATCAATACAACTCGATTTACACCAAAAATGGCAAAGTTGCCAAAACCCGACTTTCGGTACGCTTCTCGAAAAATTACAAAAGTCACATATTCGGAATCCTCATCTCGATACGAGTCTAGGCATATAAAATTTATCAAAATCGGACTCCATTTGCCCACTCAAATCGGTGTTTTTCTTCAATTTAGGCCTAGGGCTCAAACCCACCTTTAATCTTCCATTTACAGAAATTTAAACAAGGATTTCATGTTAAAATGATGTAATTAAGCCACAAAACTTACTTCCGACAAAACCCCGATGATTTCCCAGCACTCTCCCGTCAATATCTCCTCTTAGAACTCAAAAATGGTGGTTTGGGGTGTTAAACCCGCGACTGGTTCTGTTCTGGTTTTTAATTCACTGCCAGTCCAATTCCTTCATCGCGTTCGCGATGCTCCTCACGCGAACGCGATGCCTTAGCCATTTTCTTCATCGCGAACGCGACGTTAAGTCACGCGTCCGCGAAGGCCAACTCCCCAATCTCCGGATTTTTACTCTACGCGAACGCGTCCCAGTCCACGCGAACGCGATGCCTTACTTTTTCCTCTTACGCGAACGCGTCCTTCTCCCACGCAAACGTGATGCTATCCAACTTTCTCTTACGCGAACGCGGCATATTACCTCGCGAACGTGAAGGCAGCTGGCCCCAGCCTACGCGAACGCGGCATTGCCCTTGCGAACGCGAAGGCTTAGCCTTCTGCACAGTGATCTGCAATTTTCTGCAAATTTTCATTGTTTCAAAATGCCGAATGATGGTCCGGATTCACCCCGAGGCCCCCGGGACCCCAACGAAAACCACCAACATACTCCAAAACACGATACGAACTTGTTCCAAGCATAAAAACACCATCCTAAACATCAAAATCACCAATTACACACGGATTCAAGCCTAAGTTTCTTCAAAACTTCCGAAACTAACATTCGATCAAAAACCCGACCAAACGACGTCCGAATGACCTGAAATTTTGCGGACATATCCAAAATCACATAACGAAGCTACAGGAATTGTCGGAATTCCATTCCGACCCCCGGATCAAAATCTCACCTACCGTTCGAATTTCGCCAAAATTCAACCTTAGCCAATTCAAGCCTATTTCTACACCGGACCTCCAAATTCAATTCCGATTGATCCCATAAGTCACAAATCACCTCCCGGAGCTAACTGAATCATCAAAATCCGATTTCGAGCCCTCTAACTAAATAGTCAACTTCGGGTTGACTTTCCTTATTCAAGTTTCCTTCAAAAAGGCTATATGCCTCATTTTCAATCCAATTCACTCCTAACTCTCCCGATAGACTCTAACACTGATATGAAAGCATAAAACATGTAATTACAACATAACGGGGTGGTAATTCCCGTGACGACGGGCCGGGTCATCACATTCTCCCCAACTTAAGCAAACGCTCGTCCTCGAGCGGACCCAGAGTTGTACTAGAAGCAACCCAATAGCTGAATGACCTTACCAAGCATATATTCGGGCGATCACACGTCATCCTATCTCTCATAAGTCCGAAAACACCATATAGCTGAAACCTCACAGACCATCTGAACCATAAACCACATTGCACTCTCCGAAATCATATACCAAATGCTAATCCCATGCCTATACTCAGGATACACTAGAATCCACTGCAATAACCCATACTCACCACTCCGGGTGAGATCATATGATGTATCAAACAACCCAATCACTCGAGACAATAGTCTCTAATCACAATAATTTCCCACGATAACCAAATACCAACTGAAAAACCTTTTTCATTAGATAGAGTCTTGTTCCAACACCTTCATATCATGCCCACGGCAACCGAACACGTGATATATCGAACCCATCTCTCAGGTCAACCATTCATGAATCCATTTCACTTTTAACTGATACCACAACAGATTTCGGACCCAAATCTCGGTATTACCTTTCTAACCCACTGAAATCACATATGCTCGCTCTCCATAATAACTCAAATGATCATTTCGATTATAACACACCGCACTGGTGATATGTCACCTCAACACCAGCCTAAGCCACGACGAGCACAACACAGGCTCCAATAGAGACATCCGAACATACTCAAATCATGACAACTGTCTTCAACAAGAGAGCTGTAATTCAATTCCTTTGTGCCATCATAACATAGAACTGAGATCGCGTCTCGCATTATAGAAATAGAGTACATGACTCCTTCTCGAAAGGTCATAACATCACGTGGCCTTGCCACGATTCATGATTCTATCCAAACACTATTACTCATGAAGCACCTTAATTTACCAAGCTCAAAACGATCAGCCACGCACATATTTAGGTCTGAACCCAAGCAATCAACCTCACCCACGGTGAAACAATTAATGTATGCTATCACATCTTGAAAGAACACAACCGATGTGTCATTCACCGAGCGATACCCAATACGGACTTTTCCTCAGAAGCCAGGAAGTATTGTATACAAGGTAACATATAACTATCTCTATTTTTGCATTACACTATTGCGGCGTGCAACCCGCTCCAATGACATACCCGTGGCGGTGTGCCACCCGATCCATATAGAACCATCGCCAAAGAAATGCGCGTCGAGTCAAGTTGCTCATTATGGTAAACATATATAGCCTCAAGTTCGGCCACAAGAAAATTGCTCATTATGGTAAACATATATATATAGCCTCACGTTCGGCTACCAGAAACGCATCCGACAAAGTTCCTAAATACCAGAACTAAATCAATGGTAGAAACCTCTGCACCGATATCCGCCACGAAGGCCCAACCGACAAAGCAATACCCACCAGCCGTCTGCTGGTCCTGAGGTACAACTACCATGCTGGAGCATACTCTGATGCACTCTACTACACAATTTGTGCCATACCATCATAGTCTATATCACATTAGTCTAGACAACCTGGCCCAATGATGACCAGTCGGCAATCAAGTATCATAATCCAAATTCGTCATATCAAGCCGAGAGAGAAAGCCACTAGAGCTTCTGATTTTCGATAATCACTAAAACGGTGTCGATACACATGATATACAATAACTGCATAGGCGGACTAACGAGAACTTCAAGTCTCCAACACATATATAACACATGAATCACAATGCCTGATCCCGTACTCCACTGTACAGATACATAACGCACATCAAGCGTCCATTCATACCACGAAAGCCATTCAGAAATTTCACTATGCCATCAACGACTCAATTATTATAATCGATCCAACAAGAGAATACCACCATACCACTGGATATTATCTGTTTACATTACCTTATCCTTTTGGACCATATACCCTACCAAATTACTAGAATAGCAGTACCATTTTCTTTAATCACCAGAAAGATCGATTCTTCGCGCTGCTAAATAATTTTAATGACTCCCCATATATTATGAACTGATCACAAAACCTTGAATATGTCATTATCAACTTTCCATAACACATCGCATATACCATACCACACTAAGATAACATGGAAATTCATATTCCTATCCTACGCCGCAAACATCGGCGCACTCAACTAGTCAAGGACTTTCATGATCCCATATAGAGAAAACTCATTACACATTCCAAGCTTTACATACCAACAGAAAATACACTCATTTTCAAACCACGGTAAAACACATCACAAACCCTTTCTCCCAATTACATTGCATAACTTAAATTGCCAGGACTGAGTCCTTATACACATATCGAGTTACACAACTGCCAACATTCAAGAGCTTTGTTGTACAATATCTGCAAGACTCATTAATTCAAACACATACCAGGAATTAATCATATTCCTTATCATACCGCTTCGGTTTATTAACAAGTTGTTCCATTTACCCAATTTCCTTTCTGATTCATCTTTAATTTAATATTAGCCCTTACTGTAACACCATAATACATCAACTCATGTTACCACACGAGACTCGTACGTAAGACCACACCGTCTAAGACCCATAGGCCACCGAATACTCTCTCAATGTTTCCCAGAAGGACCACATTCTACAATACTTTATTTCGAAGAACTTCTTGCGATTTGAATTCGTTATCATTACCTCCCAACACGGTTACATAGAATCCCATCATTCACATAATATAATACAAGTCTTGATCTCTTCTAACGAAACCACCGTCTTTAGCCACATGCACAATCTTAAGACACCTGACTGTTACAAGCAAAATCTTGAACACCATAAAAACAATTCTCGGGCGTCATTCACCCTTATTCAACTGTAATTCAACTGTCTTATTGAACAGGACCACTCGTGCCTTGCTAAAACTCGGACACCGCACAACATGATTACATACAGATACAATTAGCTATCTTTCTTTTCTATACACCGAACATTCTTTACCAACATAAGTTCACAACATCCTAGTATTTCTTCACATCTACGAAGAACCATAACCTTTATCAAGATTCCCCATCATACCTAGAGACAGAACCAACATAGCACACAACAATGCAATCAGTTAATCAACAACAGCCTCCCCAACTTGGCTCGGAGCCATACATCAAAGCACTTTTAGCCACACATAGCATTCTTACTCAAATGATGCCACAATGTTCTAGTTAGATTAAACTCAAGTCATTTGCAAGCTTCGGCGAAGATTCGAATCATCAAAAATATTAACTCTTTTACAATTCTTGTATTCATTCACACACAACAGTTAAGCCCACTCTTTAGGTGACAAAAATCTTTTCTAAGTCCCAAATTTTCCAAAAATTTTGACAGAGTTTCCTTTGTAATTTGGCGTATCCACCTGCCGGAGAATCACCAAAACCATCCTAGCAATACATTCACAACTCGACAAGACATCACAATGCATATCGACAACATTAGTCTCAATACTACACAAATCATATTATCATAATTGTTACATGAACATGCGATGTACCTGCTCGAATCATAACACATATCAAATACCTTTCAATTACACATGAGGATCAACCCTCCTACTTCTTCGCAATTTAGCATTTCATCACAATACCTTCCACCAGGATACACATAGCAAAATCACTTTAGTCTTCCCGAGTTTAAACTCGTTCCACTACACATAAGGCACTTTACCTTCCAATTACGAGATATGATAATTATTCACCACGCCCATAGCTCGGGGCTACACAACAGTTTAGATAAGAGTTGAACAATTAGCAGCTCATCCATTATTAAGCCTCCCTAATACTCTACAAATCGGCACAAGGCCCCAAACATGGCTACTAGCCCAAATACATAGATATGAGCCTAGTCTCAGTCATTATATATGGTAATCTATCAATCAGGAAGGATCAAGTCCAAATTCCCAATCACAATACCACCACGCTCATCGCATGACACGTGTTCTATCTCAGCGTAGCACTATATAGTGTAAATACGGGGTTTCAAACCCTCAGTACATTATCTATTGCCACCACTCACAAAATCAGCACCTCGATGCTCAAGTCATAGATAAGGTCCAGCATCAAGTCATCCCGACTGGCCCAACATGAACTCACAGAGATTATATCTCTCCCCTCGTTCGGGGAAATCACAAGCCATAAGGAAATTATATTACTGAGTGCTCGATGCATACATAGACGTGTGGAAGGAATTTCAAAAATTATATCTCAAGCTGAATCAAGTACGCACGATAAGAATTCCAAGAAGTGTGAAGTGTTTCCTAAAGGTTCGCAGCCTCCCGAGGATAAGTACAGGCGTCCCCGTACCGATCCACAAGACTGTCTCACAAGTGGGATCTGGGGAGGGTAGGATATATGCATCCTTATGTCACGACCCCAAATCCGGTCATGATGGCGCCCAGCACATTGCTAGACCAGCCCGACCAATCAATAACAATGACGGAGCTAGGAGCTCGCTTTATCCCATTTAAGCATATCAAAACATGAAAACAACAGTGATATATATATATCGAAAAGAGGGAAACCAAGTCCCAAAATATACCAATTCCCATAGACCGCAGGGTCAAGAGTCATGAGCCTCTAATGAACCTAAGTGTATAATGGTTTAAAAGATACCAAGTGCATAAAGAAATATCAATACATAATCAAAAGACAGTAGGGAGGAATATCGGGTCCTGCGGACTCTGCATCTACCTCGGATATCCTATAGATGTCACCTCGAACAGCTACCGGATCACTGTTGAGAGGTACCTAGATCTGCACACAAGGTGCACGGAGTAAAATGAGTACTGCCAGACTCAGTGGTAATAAACAGGGGTAAGACAGTGCAGATAAGAAATCCTCAATAAAGCACTATGTAAAGCTATAATCAAATACCCTGTCACAGAATCAATATCAACTGTACATGTACCAACAAGTAACAGCAAAACAGTATAACAGCTATTGGATGTAGCTAAATGCAATGCAATGCATGATATGACCGCTACGGCACGTAGCCCGATCCAATTTGGGTACCCGTGCTCACTGTGGGGGTTCAGACTCCGGAGGGGCTCCTACAAGACCAAGAACAATATTACTGCGGCGTGCAGTCCGATCCAACATATATACCGCTGCGGTGCGAAGCCCAATCCACTACTAGTCAGCTAATATGCAAATACAGCCTCGCAGGCCCAAAAGTAGTTTTGAAAACCCTTTAATCATTTTTTTCAGTTGGAAAACAGTAATATCAAGTTCCAGAGATTGGAAATATCACGACAACAGAAATAGCTACGGTCTGTTAGTAAACTAGCATGTCAATATCATAAGACAATGATAACGATCCTCGCGGGATCCAATAACCGGCTCACAGCCCTCAAGTATACTCAACCGTCCAAGAAGGAGGTTCAACGGCTCAAGAGTAGCCAATATCACAATATAGTATGCAACCATCCGAGAAGGAGGTTCGACGGCTCAAGAATAGCCAATATCATAACACAGTGCCAACAAGTCGGACTAAGCCATAGTCCCCAATCACAATCGACCCCGCACTCACAAGAGAGTACGTGTCTCGCTGCTATACAACGTCACAAAGTGGTGTACCGGGGTTTCGAACCCGCTGGTCATCACCCACATCTATTACTCACCTCAATACAGTACGACAACTACTCCGCAATGCCCTTGCCACGAGAATCAAGCTCCGCACGTGTAGAATATGATCAAATACAGTAAATACACATCAAATTAGACCAATGGAACGATACCCAGTCAAAATAACTCAATTTACACCGAAACTCACAAAGTTGCCAAAACTTGACTTTCGGTACGCTTCTCGAAAAATTACAAAAGTCATATATTCGGAATCCTCATCTCGATACGAGTCTAGGCATATAAAATTTATCAAAATTGGACTCCATTTGCCCACTCAAATCAGTGTTTTTCTTAAATTTTAGGCCTAGGGCTCAAACCCACCTTTAATCTTCCATTTATAGAGAATTAACCAAGAATTTCATGTTAAAATGATGTAATTAAGCCACAAAACTTACTTCCGACAAAACCCCGATGATTTCCCAGCACTCTCCCGTCAATATCTCCTCTTAGAACTCAAAAATGGTGGTTTGGGGTGTTAAACCCGCGACTGGTTCTGTTCTGGTTTTTAATTCACTGCCAGTCCAATTCCTTCATCGCGTTCGCGATGCTCCTCACGCGAAGGCCATGCCTTAGCCATTTTCTTCATCGCGAACGCGACATTAAGTCACGCGTCCGCGAAGGCCAACTCCCCAATCTCCGGATTTGTACTCTACGCGAACGCGTCCCACTCCACGCGAACGCGATGCCTTACCTTTTCCTCTTACGCGTCCGCGGCCTGCACCATCGCGAACGCGATGGTTCCCAACTTCCTCTTACGCGAACGCGGCATGTTAACTCGCGAACGCGATGGCCAACTGGCCCCAACCTACGTGAACGCGGAATTGCCCTCCGAACGCGAAGGCTTAGCCTTCTGCACAGTGATCTGCAATTTACAACAGACTTTTCATGTTCCAAAAATGCCGGATGATGGTCCGGATTCACCCCGAGGCCCCCGGGACCCCAACGAAAACCACCAACATACTCCAAAACACGATACGAACTTGTTCCAAGCATAAAAACACCATCCCAAACATCAAAATCACCAATTACACACGGATTCAAGCTTAAGTTTCTTCAAAACTTCCGAAACTAACATTCGGTCAAAAACCCGACCAAACGTCGTCCGAATGACCTGAAAATTTGCAGACATATCCAAAATCACATAACAAAGCTACAGGAATTGTCGGAATTCCATTCCGACTCCCGGATGAAAATCTCACCTACCGTTCGGATTTCGCCAAAATTCAACCTTAGCCAATTCAAGCTTATTTCTACACCGGACCACCAAATTCGATTATGATTGCTCTCCTAAGTCACAAATCACCTCCCGGAACTAACCGAATCATCAGAATCCGATTCCGAGCCCTCTAGCTAAATAGTCAACTCTGGGTTGACTTTCCTTATTCAAGTTTCATTCAAAAAGGCTATATGCCTCATTTTCAATCCAATTCACTCCTAACTCTCCCGATAGACTCTAACACTGATATAAAAGCAGGAAATATGTAATTACAACATAAAAAAGAAGAAATTAAAGGGGTGGGAGCTCGTCTATTCTCGTGTATGGCACGAAGTAGAACGCAAAAAGGAGAAAATTAAACCACAAAGCAGCGAAGCGAAGCAAAGGCACGGAGCGCTTCGCGAAATGGAAGAATCTCAAAAGCTGGATCCGCGTCAAAGTTCGTGTCTAGACGCGAAGGCAAACGTTGACCCGCGTCAAAGTCTACGTCTAGACGCGAAGGCAGACGCGAATTCCAACTCTAATGGTATTTTGAGGAGGTTGGACAGATTTGAGACACAAATTCGACCTAAGGAGGCCGAGACACAATAGCAACAACGCGGGGAATTCTTCCACGAGTTTTTCTTTCTTCTTCCGATTTTTCATTATTGGTTATGACTTTTAGTATTGTAGTTTTACATACTATTATGAATAGCTAATTTGTTATCTAGGGTTTTGATGGAACCTTTTGTAGGATAAATTATTGTTATACTTCTATATACTTGTACTGTAGTATTTTCTCTATTTGTTCAACTATGTATTTATTGTAGTTAATTGACAGGATCCTCAATTAGTCGTGCCTATTTAGTGTGCATAACTCGGGAGAGAGTGCATATTTAGGTAGTTATTGATTCAATGTTTTTGGGAAAGTGGACCGAAGGGACATTTCAAATGCTTGCATCATGAGGATGAAATTATCATTGAGGACTTCATAAATACAAATCGTTTCTCATCATTTCATTATAAAAAACCTGGGGACTATCTGTATACGGTCAAAATCAGGGATCTCGATTTCAAGCTATTAAATTGCATTATGAGTCCGAGTTCGGGCAACTCAAAATAGAAGTCAGATCCGATCGAGGGACACATACCTCGAGGAAGGTGATCGAAGGCCTAGCACGACCTGCATCGTGGGCAGCACAATCTCGATGTTAATCAAGAAAAAGCGGGAATTTCTCAATGACACGTGGACTGGGGATAAATTAAAAGATATGATTTGTATGAAATGGTACGGGTCCATATTAAGCTGTTATATACATGTACCAATATAATTCTTTACTACAGTTAGGAGTGTACGATATTGCGTTTTTCTCCTCCTATATAAAGGGAACTTCGATCATTTTGTAAGATCATCTCATATTATTCTCTGCAATAGAACATTCTGCTCTAGATGTGAGAAGGTGTGAACGACTAGCTGTGGTGGGCATGCGGAGAGGTAGAGGGAGACCTAAGAAGTATTGGAGAGAGGTGATAAGGCAGGACTTAGCGTGTCTTAGGATTACTGAGGACATGGCCTTTGATAGGGGATTGTGGAGGTCGAGCATTAAAGTTGTAGGGTAGGGGGAAGTTGTGGATATTTTAACAGCGTACTAGAGTGAGACTAGAAAGTTATGAGGTAATCGTAGGAGGTTACTGATCAACTACTGATACAGGGAGTTATTTGTTGGATATTAGTATATTTTTGATCTATTTCGTATTTCTTATATTTCTTATATTGCTGCTATATTGTTATTTTGTGTTACATTGTGTATTTTATGTTATTTTTAGTATGAGCCTATTGATAGTTTATACTGGGTTGTTGTTGTTGTAATAGAACATTCTGCTCTTCCTTTCTTGTTTAACGTGCTCAACAATTATTCTTCAGCTTATTTATCTTTACTTTATTGTTCATACTTTATTGTTCTTAGCTAACCTCGAGGTCCTTGGGACAACCAAGCTCGGGGCTCCTGTTGTTTCAACAACATTGATTTGGCTCATCATTTCTTCTTCTTTAAGCTTAATATTGTTTATCTGATCACTAGTATTAGAATATATTACGTATCTTTAAAATCACAAATTATCTTTAATTGTTACTTATATTTTTCTAGGTAAACAAAGCTAAGCAATAAAATGGTAGTCACTTCAAAGTTATACAGTATTCCCTCTATTTCAATTTAGATTAGCTAGTTTGGCCGGGCACAAAATTTAAAAAAAAAAATTTGGAACTTATCGTCTTAAAAGCTTAAGAAGTAAAAGTTTTGTGTGGCCATAATATTTATGTAATTATAAAATTTGTGGCTATGGATAAAATGAATAGTTTAAGTTACAATTATTTCTAATATATAACCGGTACGGGCAAGTCTTTGTGAATAGAGTGAAGCGTACGGCGCCACCAAAGCCTTAGTCAAGTGCTTTACGGAGGTGACCCCACCGGAGTATTCTGATTTGAAGCTCTGACTTCCTGCAGCAAGTACGACGGCTGTTCTTGGTTATGTACCGAGGCAGAGGCGGCGGCGGAGGAAGGGTAGTAGAGCCCACTTATTCCTCGACCAGCTGCACCGCCTCCTGCGCCGGACATGTAGATGGAGAGAAGAGTATCAGAAGAGGAAGAAGACAGCAGACCTCTGGTAGAGACGCCGCCGGAAAGTGAAAAGTCAGAGTTGAAGAGATTAGTTGTCGGCCTCCTAGTATAAGTTGTCTTCGTATCTCCGTCGTTTGCGGTGGCGCGAAGCGGAGACGCGGTTGTTGAACATTCTCCTCCGCCGCCGCTTGCGAGTCCTACTGTGCTGCTAGTTGGCGTAGCTGCATTGGAATTCCCTCCACCACAATGTGGACACGAATTGTTAGTCTGATGTAGACAAAAAGAACAACTTTAATTATGGATAAGTTAAATCCAAAAGATAAAAGTGAAAAATGGAAAAGCAAGAGCAAACAGATACCGTGGAAGAGGAAGAGCGGTAGGTGGTGCCATCAGGGTCAACAATCCAACCAGCTTCAGAGGCCAGGTGGCGGAGGACTTGGTTGATGTCGGAACGAGGGGAGAGGCGGTAACCGCCGTGTTTACGGAGGCCGTTGATGATCTTAGTCGTAATCGCTCTTCTCTGACGCTCTCTCATCTTCGTCTTCTCCTTTTCAACAGCACTTCTTCTTCCATTGCTGTTGTTGCTTCTCTCTTCACCTGCAACTGATTCCTTCATTTGTGGATCTGGAAATATCTGGTAAGTAATTGTGAAATTGTAGGTTTATTTGTTGTTTTCTAAAGTGGGAATTGAAGAGAAGCGTTTCGCATGACAGAGGAGTTCAACATTGCATGTTTACTGGGACAGACTAGTCTGGCGCCAGTGGCAGAAAATAATTTTCATTTTCTGAATAGTTTGTAAATTATGGCTTCTTCTTTACTTTAAATTATGGCTCCATATACATAATGATGCTATTTAGAAAGGACTTGAGCTTATATACGGCATAAAAATAATTATTTATATAATTAAATCACTTATAAAATAATTGAAAATAAATTTCTACGTAAGTATTAATTAATAATAGGATAAAAATAATAATTAATCTTTTATAGTAGGTTAAACTATTCGAATAGCGAAAAATATATTTTAAACTAACAATATATATCACTTAAATCTATTCTGAAACTATTTTTACCACATTAATAATTGAGAGTTAGGAAAGATGGCCACATTACAATTTGGGTGACAATAACGTTTAAATGCAAGTAAATTCGTTTGCACATTAACCTTAGACTTAACCATGATTTATTAATGTATAGTCTTTCATCTCATTTTATCATATCACAACGATAAGTTTATATAGTTTAGCATAACCCAAATACAAATATATTTCTTCAGTTTAAATTGCGATAAGTTGAATGGTCATATTTAACTTGAAATTTTGTATTTTCTTATACACAAGTGAAATAATAAGGATAAATTCTTTATTTGGATGGGAATTAAGTAGAGAGATTTAAAGTTTCATTTATTTTTATTAATATTAAGACGTTCGAATCTAAATACACATCTGAGAAGTAAGATTTGTATTAATATTAAAATGTCTAAATCTGAATAAACATCTAAATACTAAAATGTGTATTACGATCTTATTAGAAAAAATTGAGACCATTGATTTTTTAATATCTGAAAGTATAAAATTATCTTTATTTTATATAATAATATATCAGTAAAATATTTTTTGTAAAATGATTGTTGGCGGTGGATTTAATCGATGGTAGTGATTTTGGTTGAAGGTGATAGTTGCATGTAGTTGCTAGGCGATGGTGATGGCTGATAATAGTAATTAATGGTGATAGTTGTTGGTTGATTGCTAATAGTGATGATGGCTGATAATAGTAATTAATGATGGTAGTTGTTGGCGACTGCATGATTGTTAATATTGATGGTGACTTATATTGTTGATTAGCCATATATAATGGTGACTCGTGATGGTGATTGTTAATAGTGGTTGGTGGTGTTGTGGTAATAATGATTAGTTGTGATGATTGTTGACAATGGCTAGCTAGTGATGACGACTGCTGATTGTGGTTATTGGTGGTGGTCGTAGTTGAGGAGGGTGGTGGGTGGTGCTTGTCACGACCCAAAATCCACTAAGGATCG
The DNA here is from genome assembly GCA_032618575.1 of Nicotiana noctiflora. NCBI lineage: Eukaryota > Viridiplantae > Streptophyta > Magnoliopsida > Solanales > Solanaceae > Nicotiana > Nicotiana noctiflora. The sequence goes on from JASVEL010004423.1 coordinate 36,465, forward strand.
TAAGGGCGTTGGACACTGTTGTCAGGCAAGCCAACCAAATTACTTGATGAAATTCTCATTTTAACAATGTTGAAAACTAAGATTTTTCTTTAATTTTATAAATAAAAAATAATAACCGCTTAAATTCAAATTAAATGATAAGAAATTAATACAATAATATTTCAAAACCATCCCAGAACCCCCCGATATCATAAGTGCATGAGTATTTACTAAGAAGAAAATAAAATACAACATTCATCCGGAATACAGTGGACAGAAAGTAAATACAATATACTGAAAAGGACTATACTAGTTGCGGGCCTCCTCGAATAATGCAACTCACCTAGTCCCAAAATCATCCGTCCTGCTACACCCAATAGGCCACTAATAAGACATGAGCATGTGCAACAAAAAATGAACAGAAGTATAGTATGAGTGAAAAAATAACGTGTACTTGTAAGTATTCCGTCTAATATCGAAGAAGTAATGACGATAGGTTGACTTCGACACTTACTAAGGGTCCAATAATGTTATGTCAATAATACATTAAATCGTGAACTTTTACAAACATTATTTTTAATCCAATAGAAGGAAACAAGTAAATAATTACTTCTCTTGTAGGAAATTTCTAAAATTCCTTTTCATTATTTATCCAAATATTTTCAAGCCATGAAGAGGCAATAACAACTTAATTAAGCTCAAGGCAGCAATACAAGCATGCGCAAAACGTGTCGAGGAGTACGACCCGCTCCAACAGAAAATAAATTGTGCACTGCCGAGAGTCGAACGGTGCGAACCATAGATGCATCTATTTAATCTGCCAAGGCGCTCGACCCGTTCCAAAAATAAATACACTGGCAGTCAATCAAGAAGTCCACACAGAGTAATTATCCAATGAATACAAATCCTCTTTTAACAATTTCAGAAAAATGAATTGTACTGGTATGTATGAACAAACTTTGTCCCAAGTAAACTCAAGCCATAGACAAGCAAGTCACGTTAATAGAAACAACTAACAAATACGTAAATGAATAACAAGACAAGCCAAACAAATTTCAACACTTAACTTTGTTTCAAGTAGTCCTCAACCCATATACAAGTAGAAAGCAACAACCAAACACACATGAAAAGCACAATCAACCAAACAAAGGGACAATCAGCGCCCCACAGGTTACAAACTCTCCTGCCGTCTCCTTTCACGATGCCTCATCAATGATTTCACAATTGGTACACATATCGATTTCAATGGCGATTTCGATCGCTTTCCATCCTTATTACCTCGGCCACCCTTATTACCTCGGCCACCCTTATCACCACAACCCACATCTTATTACTTTTTGTTGTGGCGCGTAACCCGATTCCACCGTACAGTTACAATTCACAAACAACACAAATCAACAATTCACAAAGATCAACAACAACACTTCTTAAGAATAACCACAATAATATACCAGTTTACACAACCATCAATACCATTTTCCTTCATTTTCAACAATTCATATGCTCTTTAAGTCACCACAATAATTTCCCACAGCAAGCCAAATACGTTATTACCACAGTTGTTCCAATTGCATCGTCTATGATTTTTCTTCCATCATTTGTTTCTCAATTTTTACCACATAACACTTTCACAATCACGCATTTAGTTTATTGTCAATTACTTGAACCATTAAACCACAAATACTCGATCAAACTAATCAATACCCAACAAACCAACCGCAAAAATTTTACAACAATCCACATAGATATCACACACCAAGTATGCTTACACCAAACAAGGTGATCTTACAAAGATCAAAGTTAGCCATACATACCTCGATTGAGCTTTCCTTAAATTACTATAACACTCCAAAAACTCTAGCAATTCCAATCTACTATGAGACATAACAAAATTAAACACTTATTAGAAAGATATTCATGAAACTAGCTCATTTGAGCATTTTATCAAACACTAGTTGAGCATCTTGATTTCGAATCCCCTTTTCAAGACTTCTTTCATTCCCTAACCCAATCTTTACTTATTTATGTTAAACAATCTTCTCACAACATAATTTTTACATGCATGTATACACAACACTAAAACACCCAAGAACTCAATAACCCATATTATACTCTAAACTCGAAATTAAAAACCTAGGGCATAGAATCTTACCTCTTAGATGAAGAACTTGTGATTGGGTTCTTCGATTCTTGAAGGTTGATGAAAGATTTGGATAGTTTAGATGTTGGGTTCCTCCTTCTCTCTCTAAAATACTCTCACCTCTCTCTAAAATCAGTAGGAAATGACTCCAAATAAAGCCCCAAAGGTTATATATCAAAATGGGGTCGGGTTATGAAAATAAAAAAAATAACCCTGCGATGTCAATTTTACTATAGCAGAATGCACCGCATAATGGACATGGTGGCCGCATAATGCACTGCAAAATCGGTGGCCAAAAATGAGCTACACTAGTTCAATCTGCGGTCAAAATGCGGACCGCAGAGTAAAAATGCGGATCGCAGATTTGACCTGACACGAGATCGCATTTTCCAGCCTTTGGTAATTTGATCATAATTTTGTTTAGGAATGTACGAATGACGAACGGTTTGAAGCATTGAAAACTATACTTAAAGTGATTTAATTTGATATGCTATTTCCCACATAAAACCTTATACATATTTATATATGCTCCTTTGAAGTGGAGCCTTATGTGAATCCATTTGAATTTTGGCCTATTTCAAAAAAATTCCCATTTGGCGTACACCTAGACTTCCATTTGGACCTCACATAACTTACCATAAGACTTATACTCATATTTACCAAGTCTTATTGATATTCACCATATTAATAGTATATAAAAATATTATAATAAGCCTGTGTGACACTACAAAATCTTAAATTACTTAGCAAACTTTTCTGGGGCCTTACACTCTTAAACAAATATTCATCCTCGAACGGGTCTAAAAACATACTTAGAGCCTCAAATAGGTGTGGATATCTGCTCCACATCTCTTATTCGGTATCCCAAGTAGCCTCCTCTGTGGGCTAACCTCTCCTCTGCACTTTCACTTAAGCTATATCCTTTGACCTCAACTTACAAACCTACCGCACCAAAATAGCCACGGGCTTCACATCATCAGTCAAATAACTATCCAACTGGACCGTGCTAAAATCCAAAATATGAGAAAAATCGTCGATATACTTCCACAACATAGAAACATGAAATACTGGATGCACACCTAACAAGCTAAGTTGTAAGGCAAGCTCAAATGCTACCTCCCCAATCCTCAAAAGCCCCAATAAACTGAGGGTTCAACTTGCCATTCTTTCCAAATCTCATAACACCCTTCATGGGTAAAACCTTCAGCAAGACCTTCTCCCCAACCATATAGGACACATCACGAACCTTTCTGTTAGCATAACTCTTCTATCTCAACCGCACCATACGAAGCCTCTCCTCAATTAGTTTCACTTTGTCCAATGCATCCTGAACAAGTCTGTACCCAAAAGCCTAGTCTTACCCAACTCAAACCAACCCACTGGAGATCTACACCGCCTTCTATATAAAACCTCATATAGAGCCATCTGAATACTCAACTGAAAATTATTATTGTAATAAAACTCCGTGAGCGGCAAAAACTAGACCCATGAACCACCAAAATCAATGACACACATACGTAACATGTCCTCCAATATCTAAATAGTACGCTCGGATTGTTCGTTCATCTGAGGGAAATGTTGTGCTTAACTCTACCTAAGTTCCCAACTCTCGATGTACATCTCTCCAAAACTGTGTTGTAAACTGCATGCCTTGATCTAAATGATAGAAATTGGCGTACCGTGCAGGCTAACAATCTCTTTGATATAAATCTCAACCAACCAATCTGAAGAATACGTAGTACACACAGGAATGAAGTGCGCGGACTTGGTCAGCTGATCCACAATCACCCAACTAGCATTGAACTTTCCTGAAGTCTATGGGAGCCCAACTGCAAATTCCATGGTGATTTGTTCCCACTTCTACTCTGGAATCTCTATCTGCTAAAGTAAGTCATCCGGTCTCTGATACTCATATTTTACCTGTTGATAATTGAGACACCGAGCTACAAACAAAACTATATATTTCTTCAGTCTCCTCCACCAATAGTGCTTTATCAAATCCCAGTACATCTTCACGGCACCCGGATGGATGGAATACCACGAGATGTGGGCCTCCTACATGATCAACACCCGAAGCCCATCTACATTGGGCACACATATCCGGCCCTGCATCCTCAACACCCATTGTCTACAATAGTTACATCTCTGGCATAATCATGTAGAACCTTGTCCTTGAGGACAAACAAATGAAGATCATCATACTATCGCTCTTTGATACAATCAAACAAGGAATACCGAGAAACCAAACAAGCTAGGACCTGAGTGGCTCTAAAATATCCAATATCACAAGATGGTTGGCCAAAGCCTAAACATCAACCGCAAGAGGTCTCTCGCCAATAGGAATAAATGCAAGACTACCCATTCTCACTGCCTTTCTACTCAAGGCATCGACCACCATATTGGCCTTTCCTGGATGGTACAAAATGGTAATATCATAGTCCTTTAGCAGATCAAACCATCTTCGCTGCCTCAAATTGAGATCATTCTAGTTAAACAAGTTTTTGAGGCTACGATGATCAGTAAACAACTTACAAGACATGCCATAGAGATAGTGCCTCCAAATCGTTAATGTGTGAATAGTGAAAGCCAACTCCAAATCATGAACATGGTAGTTATTCTCATTCGGCTTCATTTGACGCGATGAATAAGAAATCACTCTACCCTTCTGCATCAAAACACACCCAATGTCAATTTGAGAAGCAACACAATATACGGTATAATAACTAGAAGCTGATAGTAGCACTAGAACTGGAGTTGTGGTCAAGGCAGTCTTAAGCTTTTGAAAGATCGCCTCGCATTCATCCGACCACCTGAAAGGAGCACCCTTTTGGGTCAATTTGGTCAAGGGAAATGCAATAGATGAAAACCCCTATATGAACCGACGGTAGTAGCTACCAACCCAAGAAAGCTCCTAATATCTATAGCTGAGGACGGCCTGGGCCAACTCAGGACCGCCTCTATCCTCTTCGGATCAACCTAAATACCCTCACTAGAGACCACGTGCCCCAAGAATGCCATTGAACTAAGCCAGAACTCATACTTGGAGAACTTAGCATAAAACTTCTCCTCCCTCAATCGGTGCAACACAATCTACAAATGATGTGCATGCTTCTCCTAGCTACGAGAGTACACTAGAATATCATCAATGAATACAATATAAGTCGAGATAAGGCTGGAACAAATTGTTCTTCAAATGCATGAACGTTGTTGCAACATTGGTCAGCCCAAAAAACATCACAAGGAACTCATAATGACCATAACAGGTCCTGAAAGTTGTCTTAAGAATATTCGAGTCCCTAATCTTCAACCGGTGATACCCTGACCTCAAATGAATCTTGGAGAACACCCTCGCTCCTTCAGGTTGGTTGAATAGGTCATTAATATTAGGCAAATGATACTTGTTCTTGATTGTTGCTTTTTCCAAGTACCTATAATTAATTCACATCCTCGTAGTGCCATCTTTCTTTTTCACAAATAGAATAGGTGCACCCTAAGGTGACAAGCTAGGCATAATTAACAAATTATTAAGGAGCTCTTGAATCTAATCCTTCAATTCCTTCAACTCAACCAGTGCCATACGGCATGGTGGAATAGAAATAGGCTGAGTGCCCAGCACCAAATCAATATCAAAGTCAATATCCCTGTCTGGTGGCATGCCCTACGGGTCTGCATGAAATACATGCAAAAAATCTCGCGCCATCAAGACATAATCAATAGTAGGGGTCTCTACATTGACATCCCTCACAAAAACCAAATAATATAAACACCCATTCCCAACCATCTGCAGGGACTTTAAGTATGAAAGCACTCTACTATGGACATAATCTAAAGACCCTTGCCACTCGATCTGCGGCAACCCGGCATCACCAATGTTATGGTCTTAGTGTGGTAGTCTAAAATAGCATGACAGTGAGACAACCAATCAATACCTAATATCACGTTAAAATCAACCACACTGAGTAGAAAAAGGTTGATTCTCATCTCAAATCCCCCAATAGTCATTACACATTATCGATACACACGGTCCACAACAACAGCATCGCCTATCAAAGTAGATACACGAACAGATAAAGCTGAAGAATCACGAGGTATATCCAGAGAATGAGCAAAATATGAGGATACATATGAATAGGTGGAACCAAGGTCAAATAATACAGAAGCATTTCAGTGACATTCTGAGAATATACTTGTGAGCATTGTGTCTGAAGAATAGCATCTAGTTTGACGGGGAGTGCATAGAAACAAGCCCGATCGCTGCCTGATCATTTCCCCCCTCTAAGGCAACCCCTAGCTGGCTGAGCTCCACCCCAAGCTGGTTCAGAGGGCAGTGAAGTAACTATAGTTGAAGCGTTACCCCTGTGTTGATTGTTTCTCATTAACCAAATATCTTACTAATCATAACTGATTTCACAATGCATAAACATAACCATGTGATTGATTTACTAACAAGTTCATAATTTATATTTACAACGCCCCATACATATACATAGGCCACAATCCCACGGTTTACATGTCTACAGAGCCTCTAGGATACAAAAGGGAAATACAATACTTGCCGGTAACAAGGCTCCGGCTATACCTTACAAAACCAAAATGAAATCTAAACAAAAGTGGCATGAACCACACAGGGCCCCGAGGAAGAAAGGGGCTCACCAAAACGGGCAGTGGAAGGAGAAGGATACTACTGCCGATGAGCTGAAGTGCCTGCTACCGATCCACCTACAATCATGACACGAATGTAGCGCCCCCGGCAAAAGGGACGTCAGTACACTTGAATTGTACCTGGTATGTATGGACAAACTTTGTCCCAAGTAAACTCAAGCCATTAAACAAGAATCACCGTGTTAAGACAGCCAATAGATTACATCAAGAAGTCAATTAAGCTAACTAACCATGTTTCCAACCTTTTACTCATTTCAGATAAGCCTCAACACAAGCACGTTTAAAGTCCACAAATAGAACAACAACCAATCAACCACATAAATTGCAAGTAGTCAAACATAGGGGCAATCAGTGCCCCCCAGGTTGCAAACTCTCCTGTTGTCTCCTTTCACAATTTCACATTATTGATTTTGTATCAATTTTCAATAGCGATTTCGATCGCTTTCCATCCTTATTGCCCCCGACCACCCTTATTACCTCGGCCACCCTTATCACCCCAACCCACACCTTATTTCACCACGTTGCGGCGCGCAACACGACCCCGCCTTACAGTTGAAAACACAACAATTTCAAACCGCAGATAAGGTACTACACACAATTTCAACAAGTTCAAATAAGCAACTTGCACATTGTTTCATGTTCTCAATTACTTCTCAAGCCAATATCACAACCAAGTTACAATGTTTCCACATTCAAGAATATTCACACATGTATATTCAACAATTTTCCATAATTCAAGTGTTTCATCTCTTTCCACAATAAACCAATTCTCAAGTGTTTCGTTTTCTTTTCCACAAGGTTCCATATAGGCCATCATAATCATTATTCACAAATTCTTTACCCAATTCAACTCTCATTTACCTTTCGGTTCATATTTCATACCACAACACTCATAGTTCAACAACAACTTTGAATATCAAACAACAACATCAAATAATCACATACAATTTCTCAAATCAACACATGCCAAACAATTTTACACATAAGGGCGATTTCACAAGAATCAAAATTAGCCATACATACCTGGTGATGAGTTTTCTTCCGTTAACTTTCTACTTTATGCTTACCCAAGATATCCTATTCTTGCCAACCTTGTTCTTGAAGACTCTTACTTCTACTTCTTTTGTTTTACTAAAAATCAAGATCAATAATCATGCATGAGTATAAAATTCCATTTTCCAAAAAGCTATTATATGAAAACCTCTCTTTACCCAATTTAAAACTGAAAATCAAAGAAAATAGTTAGGGTTTTTACCTTGAAAAGATTGGGGAAGTTGAATCCTTGCCCTAGGATCCCTTGGAATTAAGTAGTTGGAACCATCTTTGAAGATGAAGAACTTCTCTCTCTAAAAACCCTCTCTTCTCTCTCTAATTTTGGTAAAATGATTTGAGAAAATGAAGGTGAAAGGCGTTATATTAAAGAAGAGATCGGGTCAAAATGTTACAAAATCTGGGCCGGGGTCAATTATGCGGTGCACTATGCGACCGCAGAATCAACATGCGGTCCGCATAGTGACCGCAGAATTGCCCCAAATTTTACACAGGTTCTGTTAAGGAATGCGGTCACTATGCGGACCGCATGTTGATTCCGCGGTCGCAAAGTGCACCGCAGATTTGACATGCGATCGCATATCGACCGCACTTTTGACACAATTTTGGGCAACTCACTGGAACGTTTTGCGGCAAGAATGCGGTCCGCATGTCAGGTTTGCGGTCGCATTCTTGACCGCATATTTGACATTTTTTTTCGGAAAAATTATTTCTCTACATTTTTGAAACTTAAATCACTACCAAGGGTCCGAACCGCGGCTCGCAAGCTCGCCGCGAAGAATTCTACGCATTCCTAACACATTATTCGGACCATGACACCACATCTACTAGGTTTTATGCACAAAAATTTTACGGGGCCTTACATCCTCCCCCCTTAAGATCATTCGTCCTCGAATGAGGATTTTGAAATAAATGAGTTTTGAAAGACATGATATGCAAGCTATCAAAATTTTGACTAACTCTTATATTTTAGAAAAATTTCGCCGGAGTTTCCTTTGTATTATGGACATATCCACCTGTCAGAGGGCCCCCGAAACACATTACCAAACAACAATACACAAATACAACACCTTTCACAACTGGTATACACTTTCTTACCTCAACGAATGTACATATTCTATCACATTGTTACAATTGCACATAAACTAGTCACTTCAATGAATTATTACCTTATTTACCCAATTTAACACACCATGTACACTTAACAAACCATTACCAATCTATACTTACTATTAGTCGCTTACTTAACACATAACTCTTTACAAAATGGAGGAGGCTTTTACTAACACTAAGAGGGAAACAACTTGGACAAGATGACAGTTACTAGAAGTAGAAGGGTCACCTAATTTCTTCTAGGCTTGATCGAACAAATGGGGGTACTTTTCTTTCATCTCTTTTTCAGCTTCCCATGTGGCCTCCTCAACTTGTTGACTTCGCCACAATACTTTAACAGAGGCAACTTCCTTATTTCTCAACTTACGGACTTGCCTATCAAGAATGGCAACTGGAACTTCTTCATATGACAAATCTTCATTAACCTCAATAGCCTCGACTGACATGATTGCGGATGGATTTCCAATCACTTTCTTCAACATGGACACATGGAATACCGAGTGCACTGATGACATCTCAAGAGGCAATTCTAGCCTATAAGCAACTTGACCAATCCTTTGAACGATCCGATATGGACCAACATACCTAGGACTCAATTTCCCTTTCTTTCCGAATCGCATGACTCCCTTCATAGGAGATACCCTCAAGAACACCCAATCATCGACTTGAAACTCCAAATCCCTTCGACGAACGTCTGCATAGGACTTTTGACGACTTTGTGCTGTTTTCATTCTCTCCTGAATAACCTTGACCTTTCCCATAGCTTCGTACACCATATCTGGCCCTAGCAATTCCGCTTCACCTGCCTCAAACCACCCGATTGGCGATCTACATCTTCTCCCGTACAATGCCTCAAATGGGGCCATCTGAATGCTAGCATGATAGCTATTATTGTAAGAAAATTCTATCAGTGGCAAGTGTTCATCCCAATTACCTTTAAAATCTAAGACATAAGCCCGCAACATATCTTCAAGCGTCTGAATGGTCCGCTCGGCCTGTCCATCGGTCTGTGGATGGAAAGCTGTGCTGAGATTCACCTGAGTTCCCAAACCTTGCTGAAACTTCTTCCAAAAGTTAGCTGTGAACTGAGCCCAACGATCCGAGATAATAGAAAGTGGAGTGCCATGAAGTCTTACTATCTCCTTGATGTACAATCTTGCATATTGCTCCGCTGTATCAGTGGACTTGACAGGCAGGAAGTGAGCTGATTTGGTGAGTCGATCTACTATCACCCATATTGAATCGAACTTATGCTGTGTGCGAGGTAACCCCACCACGAAATCCATATTGATCATCTCCTATTTCCACCTTGGTATTTCTATAATCTGAGTTAATCCACCGGGCCGTTGATGCTCGGCCTTCACTTGTTGACAATTCGGACATTTAGCTACAAAGCCTGCCACATCCCTTTTCATACCGTTCCACCAATAAATCTCCTTGAGATCGTGATACATTTTCGTTGAACCAGGGTGCACAGAATACCTGGAAGTATGAGCCTCTGCCATCACTCTTTCCCGGAGCTCGTCCACATCCGGAACACATAGCCTATCTTGACACCGCAATACACCATCTTCGCTGCTGAGTACAAATGCTGAGGTCTTGTCATTCATGACTGCTTCCTTCACCCGAACCAATGCTGGATCCATGAACTGTTTTTCCTTGATTTCCGCGACCAATGATGATTCTACTCCATTATACACCAAAATATCCCCCTCGTCTGACGCCGAGCTACGAACCCCCAAACTGGCTAATTGGTAAACCTCTCGAGCCAGGTGTCTCTGATCCACACCTAAATGAGCCAAACTACTCATGGATTTTCGACTAAGAGCGTCGGCTACCACATTTGCCTTCCCTGGATGGTACAATATGTCCATATCATAGTCCTTGAGCAATTCTAACCACCGCCGCTGTCTTAGATTTAGCTCCTTCTGCTTGAACAAATACTGGAGGCTCTTGTGGTCTGAAAACACATCTACATGAACTCCATAAAGATAGTGCCGCCATATTTTCAAAGCAAACACAACAGCTGCAAGCTCCAAATCATGCGTCGGATAATTCTTCTCGTGATTCTTGAGTTGCTTGGAAGCGTAAGATATGACTTTCCCGTGCTGCATCAATACACATCCCAAACCAACCCTGGAGGCATAACTATCACCTTAACACTTTACATCATTAGTGGAACATCTTTATTATATTCCTCTTACATAAGACCTTCCTCGAATTGAGTTCCACTATAATTTCCTTGATGTGGTTACGATCCCATGTGAACAATTGCTACTAACTCTTCATAATTCTTAACCAAAGGCATTGTTGAATGAGTTTTCTCATATGACCTCCTGTCTCAAATGAATAGCACTGGCTAACTTGCACAAGTACCCTGAATAACACTAACTTGCACGCCATTGCATCGAAGGTAAGGTAACATTGTGCTCTAACTTTTCTTAACCAACCTCTTCTCCCCATATGTGCATTATAGACTTTAAGAAACTGCACTACTTCCCTGTGAAATTTCCTACCATCCCTCATTACGGTTAAACACCTCTCAAAACGTATATCAACAACCTTTATATGCATATGACTTAGGAAGGGTCACTATCCCGAGAAGGGTATTCTCTGAAACTTTAAATCCTCCTCAATCCTTCAACAACAACTTTTGGTTTTACTCTTAAGTGTAAGGCTTAGTCCCCCTAATTCTATCTCCGACGAGTAACTCGCCTCATTCCCTATGTTATAGTTATCAATGAAGTTCCCTGATATTGCGGCTTAAGAGTTATCATGCTAAACACGTCTACTCCGTCACGAGTGTTCATCCTCTTTCAATCCATTCCGAACCTTTCATTCCCATCTTTTTTTGCGGATAGTGCATAATTAATAGCTTTATTGTTCCACACATTTGTCTGCCTCTTGTGAACTTGAAAGATCATTATGTCTTGTTTAATCATTTTACAGTACCACAACCTCACCAACGATAACCTCGCTTCCCATTGTGTGTAGACATGAACTATCTCTAGACCCCTTTAGTCGATATTCAGTGTCACCCATGTCGGTTGCATTGCGGTTAATCCCTTATAACTTTTATTAACACTTGTGCTTTAGGTGAGTCCACCATTCTGATGCAAAAATTGTTTTAAATGACCATGACCATCTCAATTTAAAGGTTTTCTCCCCATTTCTTCTCACCCCATTCTTCCTAGTTAGTGAATAGCCACGCACTCTTCCATATATTACGTGGTCTCTTACCTTAGGTATTCCATCCGGCTCACCTCTTAACTCTTATTGGGACATATGTAGCAAGGAGTGTTCGTCTGAACATCATTTAACACTTATCTATTTGTAAGGCTCTTTAGAGGCTCTCTATCAGGCCCCAATTACCATCTTGGGTTGTTGTGGCAACACATTCATTTCTCTCACTCGTTTTGGCTTTCTTAGTATCCCGAAACTTTGTTTAAATCACAAATCTATGATTAGCCCATTCTAGGAACTCACAATCTTTCACATTTGACATATGGTACCTCCTTGGGTCCCATTTCTCCCGACCTTATGACAAGTAAAAGTCTCTTTACAAACATACTCTTATTTTCTAGAATCGTTGACCCTATCAGTCACATTGCCATACGTGAAGAATTTACATTCCTTAATCTCTTTTCTAGACCATTCATGTCTTCACCAAAATATTCAAATATCATAACTACATGGTCTCGCTCTTGTTTCATTGTATTTAAGTAGCCTCACGATGGTCCTCCCTCTCCCACATGGGGATAATATCCTGGATCTTGACACAAGTCTTGAGTTTAGAAACTTTAGGGACATATGCCTCATATATCTATCCCTCTTATATGCATACTCGACTATTAGGAAAGTTTAAGTCACCATAGTAATGATCTCATAAGTTCCCTCCTCCTATTCAGCCACGCAGGTATGGGATTCCAAGTCCCCTCGTATATCCTTTATGTACATTTCTAGGTCCTTATAAAGTTCATGAGACAAGGGTCTTCTCGGCTAGGGTCCAATTGAGTCTCATTTCGTAACTTTTTACCTCCTGTGAGACACTTACACTCTCACCATTAATCTCATAGTCTTTCTCTCATATATCACGTGCTTATATAACCAATATTCTTTCACACCTTACGATCAATTATATACTTCTTGCACTAACCATGCTTGCTATTTAAGCTTACATATCAATCATCAAATCAATGCCTCTTCGTGCGGGTAATCACTTTTAATCCTTTCCCCAAATAAAGTATACTTGTAGTACTATGTACTTATACTATATATATTCATACAGTTTATTCAACAAGATACATGTGCAATCTCCATAATACCCATGTCTTTTCCCATTGGTCATGACATATGACAACACTACATGAAATAGACGAAAGAGCATTTAAACTTACCTTGAATCTCAACGCACGGATTAGACACAGATATCTCCACATTGCACTTTACCGCACGATATAGATTATCAAAGAAGTAGGTAAATTCCTAAATGCCCGTGTAGCCCCTACTTATATGATGTGGTCGACAACACACCTATAAGAAGGGCACTACTAGACACGGCTCCGAGACATCCTAGGACACTTTAAAAACCATATGCTCTGATACCAAGTTTGTCACGCCCCAAATCGAGGGACATGACCGGCGCCTGACCGGGTTGCCCCAGTCAAGCGGACCTGGGTGCCTTTCATTCCCACGCGTTAACCCTGTGTTGATTGTTACTCATTAACCAAAATATCTTACCAACAATGACTGATTTCACAATGCATAAACATAACCATGTGATTTAATTCACTAACAAGTTCATAATTTATATTTACAACGCCCCATACATATACATAGGCCACAATCCCACAGTTTACATGTCCACGGAGCCTCTAGGATACAAAAAGGGAAATACAATACTTGCCGGTAACAAGGCCCCGGCTATACCTTACAAAATCCAAAAGAAAGTCTGAAATAAAAGTGGCATGAGCCACACTGTGCCCCGAGGAAGAAAGGGGCTCACCAAAACGGGCAGTGGAAGGAGAAGGATACTACTGCCGATGAGCCGAAGTGCCTGCTACTGATCCACCTACAATCATGACACGAATGTAGCGTCCCCGGCAAAAGGGACGTCAGTACACTTGAATTGTACTGGTATGTATGGACAAACTTTGTCCCAAGTAAACTCAAGCCATTAAACAAGAATCACCGTGTTAAGACAGCCAATAGATTACATCAAGAAGTCAATTAAGCTAACTAACCATGTTTCCAACCTTTTACTCATTTCAGATAAGCCTCAACACAAGCACGTTTAAAGTCCACAAATAGAACAACAACCAATCAACCACATAAATTGCAAGTAGTCAAACATAAGGGCAATCAGTGCCCCCCAGGTTGCAAACTCTCCTGCTGTCTCCTTTCACAATTTCACATTATTGATTTTTGTATCAATTTTCAATAGCGATTTCGATCGCTTTCCATCCTTATTGCCCCCGACCACCCTTATTACCTCGGCCACCCTTATCACCCCAACCCACACCTTATTTCACCACGTTGCGGCGCGCAACACGACCCCGCCTTACAGTTGAAAACACAACAATTTCAAACAGGCAGATAAGGTACTACACACAATTTCAACAAGTTCAAATAAGCAACTTGCACATTGTTTCATGTTCTCAATTACTTCTCAAGCCAATATCACAACCAAGTTACAATGTTTCCACATTCAAGAATATTCACACATGTATATTCAACAATTTTCCATAATTCAAGTGTTTCATCTCTTTCCACAATAAACCAATTCTCAAGTGTTTCGTTTTCTTTTCCACAAGGTGCCATATAGGCCATCATAATCATTATTCACAAATTCTTTACCCAATTCAACTCTCATTTACCTTTCGGTTCATATTTCATACCACAACACTCATAGTTCAACAACAACTTTGAATATCAAACAACAACATCAAATAATCACATACAATTTCTCAAATCAACACATGCCAAACAATTTTACACATAAGGGCGATTTCACAAGAATCAAAATTAGCCATACATACCCGGTGATGAGTTTTCTTCCGTTAACTTTCTACTTTATGCTTACCCAAGATATCCTATTCTTGCCAACCTTGTTCTTGAAGACTCTTACTTCTACTTACTTCTTTTGTTTTACTAAAAATCAAGATCAATAATCATGCATGAGTATAAAATTCCATTTTCCAAAAGCTATTATATGAAAACCTCTCTTTACCCAAATTTAAGACTGAAAATCAAAGAAAATAGTTAGGGTTTTTACCTTGAAAATATTGGGGAAGTTGAATCCTTGCCCTAGGATCCCTTGGAATTAAGTAGTTGGAACCATCTTTGAAGATAAAGAACTTCTCTCTCTAAAAACCCTCTCTTCTCTCTCAAATTTTGGTAAGGTGATATGAGAAAATGAGGGTGAAAGGTGTTATATTAAAGAAGAGATCGGGTCAAAATGTTACAAAAATGTGGGCCGTGGTCAATTCTGCGGTCGCATCTGCAATAGCAGATTCAACATGCGGTCCGCAAAGTGACCGCGGAATGACCTCAAAATTACACAAGTTCTGTTACGGAATGCGACCACAATGCGGTCCGCATTCTTGATCTGCGGTCGCAAAGTGCACCGCAGATTCATTATGTGATCGCATATCAACAGCATCGCCTATCAAAGTAGATACACGAACAGATAAAGCTGAAGAATCACGAGGTATATCCAGAGAATGAGCAAAATATGAGGATACATATGAATAGGTGGAACCAAGGTCAAATAATACAGAAGCATTTCAGTGACATTCTGAGAATATACTTGTGAGCATTGTGTCTGAAGAATAGCATCTAGTTTGACGGGGAGTGCATAGAAACAAGCCCGATCGCTGCCTGATCATTTCCCCCCTCTAAGGCAACCCCTAGCTGGCTGAGCTCCACCCCAAGCTGGTTCAGAGGGCAGTGAAGTAACTATAGTTGAAGATGTCGCTTGACTCCTCTGGTGTGATGAACCTCCATGATAGCAAGGGCACTACCTCCACACATGCCCAAACTCCCCAAACTCAAAACAACTCCATGGTGCTACTAATGGGGACTAAAGGAAGCCCCGAGCATCGGGATAATTAGTAGAAGAACCTAGCATAGAGGAGCCCTAGACCGATGGAGCATGGGACGAGCTTTGGGCTGGAAGGGCACAGAGAGATGAGTGGACCTGAAAGGAACTGTAGCTGCATCACGGTTAACTGAATGAGTTATCTAAGCATTTCTGAATGGATGACCCCTGCCATGGTGAAACTGACCTCCAGAAGAAACAACACCATAACTACCTGACCCGCAAGGCTTCTTGGCCTCCCTCTCAACTCGTTCCTAGCTGTGAACAGACTCCATCTCTCAAGCAATGTCAACTAACTCCTCAAAAGTAGCACCAGACACCCTCTCTCTAGTCATAAGTATCTGCAGCTAATATGCAAGGCCATTCATGAACCTCATAATCCTCTCCCTATCTATGGAACCAACCGAACATCATAATTGGCTAAATCAAGAAATCTCATCTCATACTACATCACAATCATATCATCCTGACACAACTACTCAATCTGTCTGTGCATCTTCTCTCTGTGGGACTGCGGCACATGCTTCTCCAGGAAGAGAACGGAGAATTGCTTCTAGGTAAGGGGCGTTTCACCAACAGGCATAAGCCTCCCACAAAGTGAAGGCAGCTCTAGAGAACTGAAAGGTAGTGAACGAGACCCCACTAGTCTCCAGAATGCCTGTTGTATGGAGAATACTCTTAGACTTATACAAGAAACCCTAGGCATCCTCGTCATTTGCACCACTAAAAGCTGGAGGCTGAATTCTACCAAACCTCTCCAATCTACGCTACCCATCATCAGGCATGACAAGAACCATATGGTCCTGAGCGGGTGCAACCGGCTGGGCTGGTAGTGTCCCCAATGTCTAAAGTCCCTACACCACCCGCTCTGGTGTGCAGGCAGTATGAGTCTGAGCACCTCCCTTGTTCTGAGAAGTGGTTGATGCAGCCAGAATAGAGACATCCTAAGAAAGACTGGTGCACACGGTCAAATTCTGAGCTAAAGCCTCTTGAAGGCCTAGGATAACAATAGGCATAGCCGGTGACTAAGTTGGTCGCACTGGTGCATCTATAATCGGGACCTGATCTTGAACTGGGAAAACTGGTGGATCTGCAAGTGCCGCCCTAGCTACCCCTACCATAGCCTCTACCGCAACCTCGGCCTCTCATGGCCCCAACTGGCAGTACTGGCGGTTGTCCGTCCTGACCGGTAGCATGTATCCTCACCATCTGTGAGAGAATAGAATAACAGAAGTTAGTTACTAGAATCTACAAATTCGCACGATGAGAATTCAAGAACGTGAAGTTTACTTATGGTTCCAAACCTATCAAAGATAAGTACAGACGTCTCCATACCGATCCTCAAGACGCTACTAAACCCGCTCATGACAACGTGAGACCTATGTAACTTATTTGATACCAACTTGTCACGACCCAAAACTCCACCCTATCATGATGACACTTATCGATGGTAATATGCAAGCCGACTTTCAAAAATACTTCTATATTTCATTAAAAGATAAACCAAAAGTTTTTTCCATAACAAAATCCCACAAAGAGTTAAACTCAAAATAAAATGCAAAAAAGATAGCTCGATACCAGGGTGTCACTAAGTCTTGAGCGTCTACGCATAATTGATCCGAACATAATATAACTAACACAGTTTTAAGTCTAAATACAACTAAAGGAAAGATAATGAAGAAGAAAGCAAGGTTGCGAACACCGGGCAGCTACCTCACTATCTCCAATAATCAACTACGAAGACTATCAGCACTCTCTGCGACCAACAACTCCTGGATCTCACACGAGGCATAGGGAGTAACGTGAGTACACCAACTCAATAAGTAAAAATAATAAATAAGAAATTGAAGATAGTGACGAGAAACATAGTTTTAGTTTAACTTGAGTAGTTTCAGAAAGGAAAGTAGTCATGCTTCCCAAATCCGGTTAATCAGGTCAAATCAGTTTGTGTAAGTCAAGTTCAATTAAAACTAGATAAGAATATCTTTCAATAGTTTTCAAAACATGGATATAAGGCAATTGTGTGCATCAATAATGAAATCATATACTACCACTTAATCACTCCAACCTCACAATCACTCATTCCTTCCAGTTACCAATTCATCACAATAACTCAGCATTCGTCATTCGCACTAAGTAGGTACATGCGCTCACTAGGGGTATGTATAGACTCCGAAGGAGATCCTTCAGCCCAAGCACTATATCAATCCAATCATGACGTAAATAAATAAAACATGTTACGGCATGCACCGCAATCCCATAAATATTCTAACAATCTGACCCTCGGTCTCACTCAGTCTTCAATCTCTCCAGTCTCTCGGGCTCTCAAAAATTAGGAAAAATCAGCCCCAAACAGCAATAACATGAAGTAGCAGATAGAATAACATAGATTGAGATATGATATACGAGTGAAAACTATGACTGAGCACAAATAGCATATAGCAGGCAATTCAAAAGGTAACGCAGCCTCTGTAGGACCCAACAATACCAACACATAGCCTAGACATGGTTTCTAACATGATTTGAAATCAATTTCCATAACACATAAAGAGCATCTAGATAACAACATGTTCTTCAACTTTACAGTTTAAACGAGACAAACCATGTCACAATCCCCTCGGTACATGCCCACACGCCCAAACTCCTGTCACCTAGCATGTGCGTCACCTCCAAAATAGTCACGAGATACTTCGTAGATTCGGCTTAGGTGTGAACATGTTAAATAAATATTAGTATGACATTTTAGACATGTGAAGTCCTATAGGGATGAACATCGGTGGAAATAATTATTTTGAAATCAAGATAGAGAGTGAGGTGCATAAGATTGAAATAAAATCGACTAAGCTTATGTAAGGTTTATATTCCAATCTGATTCATGAAAGTAAACTAGGAATTTGCAAAAACATAGAAGATAAAAATTGTATCCCTTTGAAATAGATTACCAATGAGATACTATGGAGCCTGAACAAATATTTATACAAAACGTTATATGTATTTTACTAGATAATATGCAGTATCCGTGCCCAGGTACGTGCCCAGGTGGTCCTGTGAGCGGTTGCGTACTTGTGATAGTGCTACTGCCCTTTCTGGGCCTTCTGATGCGTGGGTGGGCCTTCAAGTGCGTGGGAGCACACCTAGAGGGTCATTTTAAAAGCCCTACTTCGTCCCCCACACCCCAAAATACAAAAACTTGCTCTAAAAAATGATGCTCTCAAGAAACTAGCCTCTCCCAAGGTTCCTCTACCATCCAAGGTGAGTTCTAATTGTGATTATAAGTTAATTTTAATTCTTCAACACCTTATTTACATGGGTAAATCCTTAAAATTATTAGATATTTGATAGAGACATCATTGTTGAGAAAAGAAATTCTAGAATTGAAATTCAAGAGGATTAAATGTCAAAAGGTAATAGTTTCACCCCACTACTTGATTATAGTATTGGATTAACGATTATAGACTCTAGTTCATGAGATATGAGTTGATGGGTATAATTAAAAAACATGAACGGTTATAGGTTTGGATTATTGATTGTTGATTGTTGATTATTGGTTAAGGGTATTATTTATCTTATGGGTGATAAAGAACGATGCTAATTATAACCATTTGAGATTTTAGAATTTATCTAGAAGTAAGAGAATGGATCGTTGGGTGTAGAAACACCATTAATAAGGGTTATGAAGCATTATACCCACCAAGTATTTGATAAAATATCTAAGTGATCAAAACATGAGTATTATTGCTAATATGGAATCTATTTAACTATTATTGATATTGATTAAAGTTGAAAGAACTGACAAATGGTGTATTACGCTCATGAGCAGGAAGTTAAGGTATGTGAAGCTAACTTTCTACGTTTCGAAATGTTTATGATTCTCCTTGCGACTTATTCTTTATGAACACTACGAATTTTCTCAGAAAATAATTATGCCTCAGTTTCATAAATACTTGTAGAACCTATGTTCTCTAGCTGGTATAGTTTCATAATTCCTTCAATATCCTATGAGTCTCAGTTATGAAAAATCGTTTTATTATGCGTACATGTATCAGTATAGTTCTATTCAGTATTCTAGTATCATGTAACTTAATATGATTCAATATTTCAGCATCACATATTGAAGCATGATTCTCAGTTCCTGAATTTAAATTCTTGAATGTCGAACACCTGTATTTAGGCCCGAGGCCATAGTTTATATGTTCTATGCATATTTGGGCCTGAGGCTATAGTTTATGCTCTATGCATTTTTGGCTCTGAGGCCATTTTTATGTATATGTATACTTGGGCATGAGGTCATAGCTTGTGCACATATATATTGGGCTCGAGGCCGTAGTATATTTATTCAGATAAACATGTGACTCATCATCAAGAAGAGGGATTATTCATATCTTTACCTTCTTGTTCAGTTATTAGTTTATCAATTATCTATTCTCAGTTATCTGTTCAGTTCTCGGTTACCAGTTATCAGTTCAATTTTAGTATTTACCATTCTTTCTTTTGGTTGTTTTACATACTAGTGCAATTCAAATGTACTGACGCCCATTTTGCCAACGCCTACATCTCGTGATGCAGGTAACGATTTATAGGTTGAAGACTTTGCCTGTTAAGACTTCTCGCATCGCCTATTGATGATCCCCAGTCTTTTGGGACATTATCCCACTTTTTTCAGTTTTCACGGTATTTCAGTTAATAAGGTAACCGGGGACCTTGTCCCGATAAATAGTTAGCACTTTAGTATTCTTTAGAGGCTTCATAGACTATTGCCCAGTCAGTCAGATATTAGTAGGCTTTTATGTATTAGCCTTATCGGCTTCTATGTATTAGCCTTATTCTGAGGCATCTTTCTACTGAATTCATAAAAATCCTTCTGATCTTTCTAGTTGGGTACAAAGCATGTTACCTGAGCTAAACAATACTTCAATTCCCTCTAATTTCGACATAAAAATCCCTCTAGTTTTATTCCGTTTGCATCCATAGAAACAGTCCCTAAATAAATCTCGTCACTAATGAGATGGATTTCTTTTGCATCGATGAAACTAAGAAGGAGCTCCAGTTCTCCATTTGAGGTCTCTATCGAATCTGCATTGCATAATGCAAAAGAACTGTCGGTAAAGAATGAATAGAGTCATTAACGACGGCAGTAATAGTTATTTTGAAGGAAGGACTAGTAAAATAATTAATAGAACGTAACATACCAAGGGTAGTATGGGTAGGAAGGAGAAAAGTGACACCTTGGTCAGCTAGGCAAAACATGAGTGTTTCATTTGCGGAAGAGGAAAAGAAAAGAGGAAGAAATGAGCGCACAAGTAACAGGAAGAAGTAGGCGCCTGAAGTTGTGAAAATTAGGGTATCGATTAAATAATTTTAAAAATATGGGTATAGGTTAAATGGGGGCGTTAAAATAAGACGTCGCGGTAATTTTTACCACTACTAGATTATTTTAATGCGTGAAAAGTTTCCTTCAAATTATGTACAAATGGCGTTATACCGGGTAAGTTTTAAAAATATGGGCCTAGTTTTGTTGGAATATTATTCCAACCGATAAAGAAAGTAATTTATCCTAAAAGAAATTATTTTCTTAGCTATATAGCTTAAGTATACCGAATAATATTCTTATATTATTTTATCCGCACATTTTTAAATTTGGAAACTAGAGAAAATTTTGTCACTTTTTTTCAAACTCTTCATCATTTGAATTGTTTGAAAATCTTCATAAGTTATCAATCATGCTAATGAAATTGAAACAAAGATAAAGTTCCACCCCTGCAAAAATTAGGAATAGATATTCAATATTTTAGTGCTCGTTTCATTTTGCACACTGGTTAGACTCCATCTGGAGTCTGACAAAAGAAGAAAGTCATTTTACTATTTCCACACGTTTCATTGTTAGCAAAGAGCAATACTCTTTCTTCGACTCATGTGTTAAGGTTGGGGATGGCACAAAGCAATGTAAACTCTCTTTCTCCGTCACTACCTAGCCTGTTTGGCCAAGTCTCTCAAAAGGCCAAAAAAAAAAAATTAAATATTTTTTGTCCCTAACTTAAGGTATTTGAACAAGCTTTTTCGAGAAAAAAGTTGTACTAGAAGCAGAAGCAGTTTTAACTTTTCTTCTTACCTAAAATATCCTTAGCAAAATATAGTATATACCAAAATAGTCGTTAAACCTAATACTTAGGATATTAATAGATAAGTATTTCTTCTTATTTTTAGGATAACTTTCTAATATATAGTGACTTTACCGGTGAATGCTTTTATATTTATTGAATGAATTTTAATATATTTAACTTATATTAAAAGATTTAAGTACCTTTTGTTTTTATTTTCATATTTTACTTAAATATAATGAAAAGAATTTTTGAGATTATTTATTTATAATATTAACTGTTAAGTAAATATATTCATATCCTTATTCGTAGTTTGATACTTAAAAGCACTTTCTAAAAGCTTGGCCAAACATAAATTATTGCTCAAAAGTGTTTTTAAACGTGATTAGTTAAACACAAATTACTTCTCTACAAAAGTACTATGCCCTTCTTCAAATGTTGTTGTCCTGACTATGAGTTGAACTAGGACCACGGGTTGTGTCACCCTGACACCTGGGACCTGACCAACCCACAGAGTACAACCACATAACATACACACCACACACAGGCCTACAATAACATTCATGATCACAATACCTACCCAAAATCAATTTCATGCATCAGCCACAAGCCTCATATTCAATAGGAACCCGATTCAAACCTCCACAACACTGACGATTTTACAAGAACCATGAAAGCCTCATGAGTAACACCCGAATCAAGAAGTCACAACTAACACCACCGGGCATACACCTCGCAAAGCTAAAACTCAAGAAGCACAGAATCATAATGACTGAATATTGAAAGAAAAGCACATAAGGGAACTATCATACAAGCCCAACGGCACAACTCTCTATCAGAGGCAGCCTACAAAATAATATAACAAGAAAAGAATTAAAGCATATAAAATATCACAAGGAACTCATATTGATATTACTTCCATTGCGGTACACATCTCGGTTTCAACACATCAAATCACAATAAATCACGAGGGTCTGACCCTCAACTCTGAATCATAAGTAGGATATACATTAAACTAGCTTGAAGCTTTCACTAGATCAATTTCCGTCAAAAATCACAACAAGTACTGGCTCACACACAAATGGAGCATAAAAATCAAAATTCGTTGCAAAAAATACTACGAAATCATATCAAACCTACAGCAATGGACAATAGGAATTTACTGTTAGTCTCATAACTCTCAATAATAAATAAAAACAGACAATGGACACGGCTATCACTTATAGAGCCTCCCAATAAGGTAACACATAAACAGAGTGCAAATCATGAAATGCCCCCATAAGTGGAGCAACAAACAGGGGAACTCACCCTGATACGCAGAACTGTAATGAACTACGGATGGTGCTTCTCTATGGAAAATGAAAATCATACCTGAATGACATCATCTGGTGCAACGGTCTTAAGTTTACTACATGAAACACATCAACTGGCCCGACCTCCCCCACTTGGGCGCCCCGTACTCATCTGAATACCTCGATGTGACACATCTTCCCGAAATCTGGGGAAATCTCTCACCATGTGGCTATGTCTCCACACTCAAAGCAATCCCTCTACTGATGTGGATGTGGGAACTATGCGGTACGGGTACTCTGAGACCCATGAACACCTGAATCACTATGTGAAGCCTGAAGCGCAAACTAAATTGGCTGACCTACGAAACCTCTACCATGTTGCACCCTGCCTCCAAAATAAGGGCCAACATATCTCTCCAGTCTATGAGGCTTCCTCACCTCCCTGTATTCTCTCTCTCTCCTAATCTCGTATGTCCTCTCGCTCCCGATCCCACATGACCTCTAACCATCGTGCGATCCCTACCACATGCTAAAATGAAACATCTGATTCCAACTCTCGAGCTATACTGAATCGAATATCATATTTGAGCCCCTCAATGAATCTACGGACTCGCTCTCTAACTGTAGCGACCAAGGCAGGTGCATGTCTGGCCAAATCACTGAATCCGACTACATAATATAATATTGACATGGTGCCTTGATGCGGCTGCTCAAACTCAGCACGCTATGCATCCTAAAGTGACAGAGGTACAAACTCTAAAATATCTCTAAAAATTAAACCCATGTAAGTGAAGTTGCATCGGCCGGCTATCCAGCTCATATGCCCACCCCCCATTGATAAGTTGCTCCCTTAAGTTGGAACGTAGTAATAGCAACCCCACTCGTCTCAACAAACCCATAGTACGAATAATGCGATGGCACTCCTCAATAAACCCCATGCGCTCTATGAACCCAACTACTGAATGTAGGAGGGTCATAGTCCTTGAACCTTGCAAATCTAAATTGCCCTTCCTCAAATGATGTTGCCCTGACTATAAGCTGAACTGGGACCACAAGTTGTGTTGTCCTGACACCTGGAACTTGACCAACGTGAACTCGTTGCTTTATAATGTGGTCTAGCTGCAGCACGTACTCCTCGTTGGCGTGTGCCTCTGCCTCTAGCAATACTTGCTCCAGGAGCAGTGTCATCTATAACCGCAGCTCGTGTCCTCACTATCAGTGAGAGAATGGAAGGATAAGAGTACAAATTTCGAGATCAATAAGCTCACATGACAAGATTGAAGGAAGTGAGATGGTCTAAATAGTTCCGTAGCATTTCGAAAATAAGTACAAACGTCTTTGTATCGATCCGCAAAACTCTACTAACTTGTGTATGACTTGTAGCAACTATGAATCAAACTATGAACTTCCAAATCTTTCAAGTTTAAAAACTCGTGCCGAAACCAATCAAACCAACCCAGAATGACGCAAAAGTTTGCAAGCAAGTCACAAATGATAAGATGGAGCTGTTCCAACTCTCGGAATCGCATTCCGACCCCGAAAACATAAAAGTCAACTATGGGTCAAATTTCTCCATTTTCCAAACTTTAACTTTTCCAACTCTCGTTGAATTGCCTCAATTTACTGTACGAACTTCGAAATTCAAATCCGGATGCAAGCCTAAATCCAAAATCACCATACGATGCTATTGACATCATCCGAATCTCATTCCGGAGCCGTTTACACAAAAGTTAAATTCATGTCAAATCCTTGCCGCTTAAACTTCCAAAAACTAGATTCCTTCTTCCAATTCAACTCTGAGTCATACAGTAACTGAACTCAACCATGCACGCAAGTCGGTACATATATTATGAAACTGTTCAAGACCTTATATCGCCGAACGGAGCTTAAATTCTAAAAACGACAGGTCGAGTCGTTACAAGTACTTTTTTCAAAAGCACTTTTCAAAATAAGTTGATTTCTTCAGCTTGGCCAAAGAGGCTATACATATAAATGCAGTCAGTGAAAGCTTTCATCTGCAACTTGTTCCTATAAGCATTTCATTAATTCTCTCTAAGTAAAACAAATTTACGTTGAAATGGCTTCAAGGTTTTTTGTATTAGGTCTTCTGGTCTTTATTATTTTTTCAGTTGCTTTAGCATCTGATCATAGCCCACTCCAAGATTTTTGTGTAGCTGACTCCACAAGCTCAGGTACGGTTTCCTATATTCTTCCTTGTATTTGCTTTTATGTTAGAGAGAATATTCAAAACTTTTAAAAGGATTTAATAATATACGGATAGTATATTTTTTGCAATATCAATATATTAATTGTAACATGTCGTATCAAGTAACCTTCCTTATTTTCCAAGTTCCTAACCTTACTTTTCATTTTCATGGAGGCTTCCCCACATCTTTTTTGTGACATGATGGTATAAATTCTTCTATACTGTCGCGTATAGAATGTAAAGTCAGCTTTAAAAGGTGAGAAATTTAGTGCCCATAAATAACTTTGTACTACTACTTGTATAATCACGGCAGTTGTCCTCAATGTATGACTTGTATCTCAGTAGCAGGGGACACATTGGCCCAAAAATTGGATGGGGTCAAGACGCTGTCGGGCGACGGCGGCTGACTCAAGTTAAAATGCACTTGGATTCCGTTTGACTGCAGTAAATGTTGCTCAAGTTCCAGGACTCTTAACACACTTGGCATTTCTATGGTGCGTTTAGATTTTGCACCAAATGGAGTAAACTCTCCACACACTCATTATTGAAGTAGGATTTGTGTCCTCTAGTCCCGAGAATCGCCTTATAACTAAAACACTTCAAGTAGGTGATACTTACGTGTTTCCAGTGGGTCTCGTCCATTTCCACAAAAATGTAAGAAACACTAATACAGTTGCTGTTGCAGCTCTTAGCAGCCAAAATCCTGGACTAATTTCTGTTGCAACTTCAATTTTTGGTTCGAATCCAGCTGATATTCTTGCCAAGGCTTATGCGCAAAGTACTATTAAAGTGTGAAGTTGCTAAAGAAATGCTCAGACAGAGAAAAATGATAGGTATATGTTAATGAATCAACAATAACTAAGCACAGACGTCAATTATGTGGATAAAGGACATGAAAAAAGAGAAAAAGAATTGAAAGAAACGAAGTAAAAATAACATCATTCCAAGCACTCAAGGATGCAGCCTAATGAAGCTAAATAAAAACCTTATCAGACGGTCTGAATCAAAGTAGAGGCAAACAAAACTAGATAATTTATTCATAACTACACAATTGTTGGTGGGTAGAGTTACCCAGCACCTCCAAGAAAAATTTTATTTTCAAAAGCTCGCCTAAGAGCAGTAAGGTCATGATCATATAAACCAAGCTGATTAAAGTTTATTAACAAGGGGACAAATGGTACATATCAACATTCTGTACTTGGATCATCGGGCGAATTCACACCACAGAATCTAATTTGACAACAATTACCGACTCCAAGAATCACACATCACTGAAGCCTAAATCTTCCAATCACTTTGTGATTGTTATCACAAATGATCCATCTGGTACAGTTCTTCAATCTAGAAATGCTTTGATACTAGCTCTAAATATTACCATATCTATATAGCACCACCTTTGTACTCATCGTTCCAATGGAAGCAAACAAAAACCTTACTCCCTTCAACTAGTGCACTTCACATACATAGGAATCTTAATCCTTCTGCTATTGCATTCCATAGATAATCCTAAGTCGTAGTCGTCACACCAACAACAACATTGCTCACCTAGCAAATGTTAAAATGATTATCAGAAATACTTAGCTCGAATGACGCACAAGAAAAATGAATCAGATGTGAGCTGTAAAAGATGAATAAACAGAGGTCGAAATCAAAGAAACGCACCAACTTGCCACTTTCATCTAAAGACATAGGGTTCTGAACAACCACGGTTTGATTCTGTGAACGGCCTGTAGCCTATACCAGATAAACAATGTTTCAGAAGTGAATTATGGTTGGCCAATCGCAAATAGCAAACAAATAGTAAGATGCACCAGATTAAGAACTCACTGTCGAAGTAGTGGGTCCTGCAGAGGATGTAGCACCGCCATTTGGGGTGTGCACAGGAACATGGACTCTTCCATCTCCGGCCTGCAAGGAGATATGTAGACACATTAAAACTGAAGATGATTCATCACAACCAGATGTGAATGCTAATTGCCTAAGCGATGAATAGTAACTGAAACCAGACCGGTTTCTAACCGCCAAGCTAGAAGGGTGAATTAGACAAGTAACGCATTTGCACAAAAATCGTCTCCTGTGACATATAACCTCTGAACTTATGCAAAATGAACTACAAAATCAATCAGCAGACAACATAATTTCTCTAGTCTCATGGCAACTGGTGAAACTGCCTCCAAATTATGGATCTCAGAAGGCAAAACATGATTCAACCTCTCCTTTCCAACATGACTTCAACAAGGAACATATTTTGACATGAAACCACTTCCCACCTTTCTTTATGTAAGACCTCAATATCTGCCATAATATGTCCTTCCATCATCGTCACTTGACAATCCTTGAAGTGAAGCATAAATTAAATCACGATGACTAGAGGTTTAAACCATGAGCAGACTGGACAAGACTGGACGAACCACAGTAGAAGTAACTTAAATAGAGACAACTGCTGCTCACTCCCAGGTAACCAATAACCTAATGTGAAGCTTGATAACCTGTCTTTTCGGTAACAGACCGTTTCAATTATCTGGTGCTATCATCTCGGATAATTCTAATCTCAACTGTAAATCTTATTATTTCCCTATCAGTCCTAACTTTTCAATTTTAATGAGTAGCAACAGATAGGTGCAACTACCACAGAAACTGAGTTCAAGCAAAAGCTCATTTCAACCAAAAATGTTGTAAATCTTAGACTACAGCATCCGACAATCCCCCATACCCAACACTTCAATATAAGCAGAAGCAGTCTACAGAAAAAAATAGATAATAACCATAATATCAAGCGAGCCGAGGACAACTACGCATAATTTCTTTAGAGACAAGAACGAGACTTCCAAGTCATTCTCTTTGTAATAGCCCTTCTCTCAAGTGACGAAACAAAATGGCTAGATAAGCACCTTTGTTTACGAATAGACTTTGGGATAAAGTGGCGGATGCAGTGGACTAGGAGATGTTATAGTAGAATAAGATAAACTGTTGTATGATTTTAAGGATTTCTTTTTTAATGCATTAGCTTGTAAGATTTTGTTATAGATTTCAAACTATTTTACATTTATTACAAATTTCTTGTTTATATTTTAAATTATACTTCGATCTTTTAGATTATAATGTATACCTTATCAATCTGCTCTTTTTTCTCTTCAAGTAGTGTCCGGGGCAGCCCGGTGCACTAAACTCCGCTATGCGCAGGTCGGGGAAGGATCGAACTACAAGGGTCTATTGTGCACAGCTTTACCCTGCATTTCTGCAAGAGGTTGTTTCCACGGCTTGACCCATGACTTCCTGGTCACATGGCAGCAACTTTACCGGGTACACCAAGTCTCCCTTCTCTTCAAGTAGGGTTCATGATAAGGAAATCTCTCAATTTTATTACAATGTTAAAGATTATGGGTAGCGATACATCCTGATATTCTTGAGTTGCACCAAAAATCCTACTTCCCAAAGCCGAATGCTCTCCCTCTGGTGGAATATTTTATATAAATATCCCTACGGAAAAGGGTCGTATTTGCCCCTTTACTATAAAAAATAAGCTACATCTAACCACCGTTTCAATTTCTTAGTATAACTACCCCTACCACCATACTTTTAGATCATCTTTGCCCTCCGCCTGTTAAACGGTTTGGTCCTCATCTTAAAAAAGATACGTGACTGGCCCTGATTAGATAAAAAGACCAGCTTGTTTTCTAGTTAAAACTCACCTGACCAATACTAATAACCCACCAATTCCAAAAAAAAAGAAAATTGAACTCATTCCACCCCATCTCCTTCCTCAATGCCTTTTCAACACAAGGGAAGAAGCTCAATGCCTTTACAGCACAAAGGAGAAACATTTCAGGAAATGGCTGCTTTGGCATTGTTCAACAGGGGCAATATTCATATGTCCAGGGCACGAAAAAGGATCTGTTTGAAATAAGATGGTTCAGGAGACACTGCAGAAAAGGGTATATTTTAAATGCAACATCAAATAAACTATAGCCATGGCAAGCAAGAGACACCACTGAAACAACCTTCTGGTCCAAACTTTACTTTTGACTGATGCATAGAGTCCACAGCTATCAATGCACCATGCTGAACCAATATGCATTAACTGCTAATGATGGGTTACATGAAGAAATTTTCTTTACAGAGGCCAAATTCACCAATATCTAGGCTTAATTTGTATAAATTTGAATAGTTGAAGTTTCAAGCATCAAATGTACAAACCACTTAGCTCCCAATATAATTATTATTTCAATTACAAAGGTGGAAAATATCCAAAACATGGTTGCAGGCTACATTCTTCTCAAGAAAATGAAACTTCAAAGAAAGAAATAGAAAATGGAAAGTCGAACCAGGTGCCACAAACTTTGCAGCCACCATCAACTTTGCTCATCTTATAGGAGAACACATCTGAGTTACAATCTACATTATTGTCACCAGGGGTGGACCCACGTGAGGTCACGAGGGTTCATCCGAACCCGCTTCGTCGTAAAATAACAGTGAATATAAGGTAAATTTTATCTTTCTTCTAGTAAATGCTCTTATATAAATTTGTTGAACCCGCTTAGCACAAAGACACTGTCCAGCCCACTGGCAAAGTGGGTTCAAATTTTCTAACAATACCTAAGCTCAAAACCAGTCAGCTGCATTTATGGGCACTCTTTTGTCCCTATATGCAGCACTCTCTCTTTTTCCTATATACATACGACATAAGGAAATTTCTACTTCTCCTACATCACTTTCTTTTATTCCTATATACATACGGCATAGGGAAGTTTCGATTTCTCTTTTTTAGATAAGGAAAGCTTTATATACACAGGGAAAGAAAATTACACCTTTTTAATAAAAGAAAATATTTTGTTGCCATCTTTGTATATTTATTTCTTTGCGTTTGAACCCACTTGATGAAAATCCTAGCTCCGCCACTGACGTCAACAAAATAGTTTTTATTGCTTATGATTGGTCTCAAAAGGAATATTCAAAAGCAGGAGAGAGAGATTACAAGTTCAATTTCTTTTTTCTTCTTTTGGAATCGGTGGGTTATTAGTACAAGTCGAGTGGGTTTTAATTAGAAATGGGGCGGGTTTTTTTTTAATCCAATCAGGGCCAGCCACCTGTTTTTATTTTAAGATGGGTGGGGCAAATATGATCCAAAAGTATGACAGGTAGATGTAGCTTATTTTCAATAGTAGAGGGAAAAATATGGCCTTTTTCAAAATCCTTCTCAAAAAAGATTTTATATTGGAATAAGATTAACTACTGTACGTTTGAGATTTTCTTATAGATTTCTGATTAGTTTTACATTTATTTTCATATTTGTCTTTTAGATAGATTAAGTTTAGCTTTTCTAGATTAGATTTTATCACTTGTTATTATCACTTATTCTAATTTGATTTTATTCTTGTCTTGCGGCTAGAGTTAAAAGTTTAAATTGTCTAAAAGCTCCAAAATCGTTCCCAGTTTTTTCATACTAGGTAAATATGACCTATACTATTTTTTTGGAGACACTCCAAAAAACACATGATAAATTGATTTGAATATAAATTGTATCTTGCTCTCCTTCTACTTCCTTGTTTCTCCCTCTTCCCATCTCACTTCTCTATTCCTCTACTCTCTTAATTTCTCTCTACACTCGAGATTTATATCTGTTCTGTTTCTTATTGTTATCTCTTTTTTACCGCAGACACAATAAAACATAAATACAGAAACATCAAGACATCCACCAAAGAATTAAAAGAAGGGACTAGCATTCTCACATTAACGTGTGTGATATAGTGGCATATGGCACATTTAACTGATGGAGCTCCGCATGGATACATCAGCATAGTACGACAATTTCCACAGTTGACATGAGCAAACTGGTTAGGGCCTGAAGATCAAGAGAAAATTAAAATTCGCACGGGAAGTACATCAAAAGCATAACAAAGACAAATGAAAAAATGAAGATAAGGAGACGAAAACCTCGAGCTGACACCATTCACCAAATTCAGCTTGGCTAAATCCTATTATCCCTAGTAAATGATAGAATTTGCAAACTTTATGTGCTAGTTACCTATCAATTCAACAGAGAATCACCATTTCTTCATCTAAACAATTCTTCACACATACATTAAAAAAAGTAAGGGTTCTTCACAGACCAATACTACTGATGATAAAAATAATTTTTCATATTGTTTTCTTGTTATTGTTGTTATTTATAGCAATCTCCTCATACATCCAACATCAGGAAAAAGGGTTTCTCTCGCTGCTTTTATTAGATGCATATTCAATTATTTTCTGCTTTTATTAGATGCATATTCAATTATTTTTATGTAGAATTCATCGTATTCAACATTCATGTATATATTAGGTAAGCTAGTAACAAACATTAACACCAAC
This sequence comes from Nicotiana noctiflora, assembly GCA_032618575.1. Classification (NCBI taxonomy): domain Eukaryota; kingdom Viridiplantae; phylum Streptophyta; class Magnoliopsida; order Solanales; family Solanaceae; genus Nicotiana; species Nicotiana noctiflora. The sequence continues at coordinate 68,455 of JASVEL010004423.1, forward strand.
ATTCTTCTATTAGTTCATATATTTCTTTTGCAATACATAAATAAAAATGTGCCTATGCAGCATCTAAAAATATCTACATATATATTTTAAGTTAATTGAAGGAGAGCCTAAGTACAACCCTAAGAGTTATTGACTAAGTCATGTGTGACTAAGTCATGGCAAGCCGGGGAAACATCATTTTTGCAGAAATGCGAGTAAGTAAGATAATAGACCCGATGTAGTGTGAACCTTCCTCGAACTCTGCGAACAACAGGGACTTAGTGCACTAAGAGCTTGTTTCGAAAGCTACCTAGGAATTGGATTTTGGTGTAATTGAATGTAATTACATTGATTAGCATGTTTGACTGGCCGAGTAATTACTTGGTTAGCATGGAATTGGATGTAGTTGGAGAGGTATAATTACACTATCTAATTCTCAAGGGGACGTGAGAATAGGTGGTAATTACATTATGTAATTACAACGTTACGTATTAATTTCTTTTCTTTTTATTTTTATTTTTATTTGTTTTCTTTATTGGCCAAATACAAACACAACCCCTTAAACTTGACACCAATTTTCACATAAATACTTTAACTAAGGTTTGTGCCTATTGAACACTCAAATATTATTTAATCTGTACCAATCAGACCCATCACGACTAACCAATACAAAAACTATAATACGTGAACTTCACACGCCTGACATGTCAAAAAGAACGACTAAAAAGAGCCATATGGCTTTTAACTTTAGCTAATCCCAAAAAAAAGGTTTTTTCAGCAAATAATAAAAAAATTAAAATTGCGGAACACACGATGGTCGATGCTGGCCTCCCCATTCCACTGTCGGTCATCTTCTTGGGAAACCATACCTCTCATTTTCTTCTTCCATACAACTCACCCCACCTCAAACAGCAGTTCAGATAGCATTTGCAAACCCCCACCCCTGTCTTCTTCCATAATGCATGCCCCTTACACTATTGTTGTCTCCCCACCGTAGCCCCTGCTCACTATTTTCTGATACTCAAAAAGAAGAAGAAAACTTTAAAGTTTGTAAAGGGCAATTTTATTTGTGAGTATTAAATTTTGTTTGAGTTTATCCAAAGTTGATGTGTTCTTTGTTCTTCCAAGTGAAAAAAAGAAGTAAAAGTTTTCAGCTCTACTTATTCTATTTTCATTTTCTTTAATTGTTGATAATGATTTATATATACATGTATAACATGTATCGCCATGGACCACCACTTTTGGCACCCAACTCCACTGCAACCTTACCCCACAGCCACCCTACTACCTTCAAACCGTTCATGATTGGATTTAGCTGGCAATTCTGGTGATATGTCTTTATGGAGATGATAGTGGATGGTGATTTTTTTTGGTTGTGAGATTTCCGGCTGATGATGCGTGAAGCGGGTGGAGCAAAAATATAATTCTTTTATCATTTCACGCGCCCAAGAAAAGTGCAATTCACACAATATGCCACATAATCGCTATTTGTTTAATACACATATTTGTTGGAGTTTGAATGTCTAATTGGAACAAATCTTAGTTTAAGCGTTTAGGTGGAAGCAATGTTTAGAAAAGCAGTCGCGACCAAGTGTCGCTTCTAGCTGCCTGAGGCGACTCGATCTTTGGAAGCACACGCTTCAATGGAGAAATCGATAAAGCGATGAGGCGAGGAAAGATCGCTTCTGTATAAAAAGAAGAGGGGGGGGGGGTGGCTTTTTTCAAAACAAACTTTGAGTCTATTTTCTATTATACAAAACAGACCGCTAAAACGACCAAAAAAAACCCTTCCCCGTCGACAAACAACCTTCAACAACACAAAGCTCTCAAAACCTAGAGTTCTACTTCACCATCGACAAAACAGAGACATTGCTGACCCTTCCTCTCGAGCTCGAGCTCGAGCTCGACCTCTTCTCCCTTCTCGCTCGCGGCTCGACCTCTTCTCCCTTCTCGCTCGCGGCTCGACCAGTCTAGGACCCAGGTAATTTCTTCTTCTCCTTTCTTCTTCGGTTCTTCTCATTTTTTTCTTTTTTATTTCTTCTTCTTCTTCTTTCTTTCTCCGGTCCAGAATAGAGTATCCTTTTTTTTTCTTTTTTTTTTCCTTCTTATTTTAGTGTATATTTCAACATATAAGATTAATTATTATATCTATGTTATATTTTCAGTTTATTTGATTAATTTATATGCATTTCATTTTAGAAAATTCATTATTATATATATATATATATATATATATATATATTTTAATTTATTTGATTTTTTAAGGTGTATTTCAGTTTATAAAATTAATTATTATATATATTATATGTATTTTCAATTTATTTGATTATGTATTTTCTTATATATTAATAGGGATTTCAAAATGTCTCAAAGTTTGAAAGAGAAAGACCGGCTTGGCGATATGGCGATAGAGTTAATGGGAAGAATATAAATGTTGTATGCAAATTTTGTAACAAGATTACAACGGGTGGAATTTATCGCTTTAAATACCATCTTATTAGTGGCGATAGAAACGTCACAAATTGTCCGAAATGCCCACCGGAGGTGAGGGAAGAAATAAAGAATTTTGTTCAAAAGGAGCAAAAAAATCAAATGAGTCATCAAGCAATAGTGACAAATCTTGATGATGATATTGAAGAATTGTCACTTCCAACAAAATGGGGAAGAGATGTAATCTCTTCAAGCCATGGATCATTTCCTATTACTTTTTCGTTTTTATGTGTAAAAAGAAAATAAGCAAATATCCAAAAATAAATGCAATAAGACAAGGAAAGAAATTGGTGAAAGAGAAGAGTTTGGTGTTAGAAAATTCGGTAAACATATCATCAGATTGTTAGGAAGTGCTTATGAAGATGTGGTAGAGACATAAACATCCAATAAACCTGTATATCAACTAATTAGGGAGAGGATGGAGGACTATGGACTTCAACAAAAATAACCCCCCATATGAAGTGTAAGGAAGTATATCAGAAAATACTAGGGAATTCCATATTCCATTTGCTTCCCTTGTATGCTTTTATCTCAATTAGCATCAAATATAAACTTCAAGCTATGTAGTGCACCATTTAACTATTATCGATAAACTGCTACTTAATATATTAAATTTATTCAAATCATGCAGTATACCAAGTTAACTAGTTGTCGAGAAACTAATGTACTTGGGGTCATCTGGTTCACATACTAGTTATGTGGGATTTATAAGGCATGCATTGTTTATGCAATGAATAATAACAAAAGGATTGTTACGGGGTGAATAACAATAAAGGGATTTTTATGTATCGAATAATAATGCAGGGATTCCTCTGAGGTGAATAATACAAAGGAAAAGTTATGTAGGAAGTACATACTTTAAAGGCATGTCTATCTTTAAATACTTTTACTCCAGTATTGCTAGAACACATCTTCATACTCCACATTCTATCCTATATTCCTATGTAAAATAATTCAAAGATTCCTGCATTTCTTTATCAGTAAGATTCCTGCATGACTTAATGCAGGTTCTATTTACATTTCCAACCGTCGCATTAGTTATGTAGGAATTAGACTTTTTCACACGCCCAACCAAACGTTACATAGTTGCATTGGATTATTTTTCTAACCTCTCCAACCGAACACTGAATTATTTTAAGCAAGATTTATCTCGAGATTATTTTTCCTAATCCCGCCAACAAAAGGATCCCTGAAGTTATTGACATAGATGTTCTAGAAGAAAAAACAAATGTTGAAACCAACAAAGCCAGGAAAGGAGAGTAAGAATATACGGAATACCATCATTATTATATGCAATTGCCATAATGGAGAGATGATTGGAGATGTTTCTAGGGAACTAGACTTTTTCATACCGCCAACCAAACGCTACCTAGTTACATTGGATTACTTTTCTAACCTCTTCAACCGAACACAGTATTATTTTAACAAGATTTTATGTTGAGATTATTTTTCCTAATCCCTCCAACAAAATGATTCCTGAAGTTATGAATATAGATGTTCTAGAAGACAAAAAAAAATGTTGGAACCAACGAAGACAGTAAAGGAAAGTGAGAATATATGGAATACCATCACTATTATATGCAATTCCCATAATTGAGAGTGATGATTGGAGATGTTTCCAGGTAATTAGACTTTTTCATATGGCCAACCAAACACTACCTATGTTGGATTATTTTTCTAACCTCTCCAGCCGAACACTGTATTATTTTAAGCAAGAATTTATGTTGAGATTATTTTTCCTAATCCCTCCAACAAAAGGATCCCTGAAGTTATGAAAATAGTTGTTGTATAAGAAAAAACAAATGTTGGAACCAACGAAGACAGGAAAGGAAAGTAAGGATGTACGGAATACCATCGCTACTATATGCAACTGCCATGATGGAGAGCTAAATTGGAGATGTTTCTAAGGAAATTACACCCAATAACAACACAAAAAAAACGAGTGAAATCTCACAGGTAGGGTATGGGGAGGGTAGTGTATATGATGTCTTACCCCTACCTTGCAATGATAGAGAGGTTATTTCCAATAGACTCTCGGCTCGTTAAGAAAATTACACTACAATTAAGAAATTGAAGACTTCAATGCCTGCCGTCTGTAGCTTTTTGGTGTCAAACGGAAGTAGTAAATACATGTAATTGTGGATTTTATTCGCTCTCTTCATTTTCTATTCCTATAAAAGGGCAAAAAATATGTTTTTTTAATGTACTTGCACAGAGTTACCTTATCAAAAAGAATTGTTAATTACAGCTATCTGATAGGCAAGAATACTGCTAAATTGGAAAAAGTGAGTGAAAAACAGACAAGTTGCAGGGAGCATGTACTGTCACTCAGCCGTACAAAAGCAAATGTATACAAGCTCTTGCCTTCAGCAGAAGTTGAAGTGCTTCAAGCAAGCAAAGAATAAATCAGACCACACACGTAGTTTAGGAGTTTCAATAACAAATATGACCTTCATAAAAGTTCCACAATCAATCTGCATAACTTACATCAAGAAGGTAAACTTTTTTTCTTCTGCATAATAAACATTCTTCATCAGCATGGAAAACAACAGTTTTTTTTTTTTTGGGGGGGGGGGGAGGAATTCAAATCTCAATGTAAGATCCTACTGGAAGAATGTAAAACAAATGGAAGTCAAGATACAGTAGATATTCTCAAAAGCTAGAAATGAAAATATCCTCAAAGGAAAGTAAGACGAGGGCAAAAAGTACCTGGCACAAGGTTCACCGTATGACAGCATGCGCATCTCACACTAGTTGCCCCACGTGGATGCATCAGTAAGGTGCGACAGCCTCCACATATCAACTGAGCCATTTCCATTCCTGCATAATGGACAGAATTTAAGTAACACTGGAAGAACGGTAAAGTGTAAGGCATAAGACATATCGTGCAGCAAACAGGTGTCATCTGGGCACTGCTTGCAATAAGATGATGCGTGGTTCCTCACTGTGATTATCAAATCAGTTCTTTCCCATTTGGGTTTTATTGGAGGAGGGATGCAATAATTTTTCAGAAGTGAAGAGATACTGCTCCAAAGACTACTGGGGGCACGGGGGGGGGGGGGGGGGGGTGGAATCTCATTGGAAATTTTCTCCTAAGGACGGCTTGAGCGTTTGAGATATAGGAGCAACAACCTGGAGAATCTTGGTCCAAATTCTAGCTACAACACTCTGTGTAAGTCTATCTCCAACCCCTCGTATGCAAGATTATCTGGCACATGTGCCTGTGGATTATGGGCTTCTAGCATGCTGCTTAACAGATTAATTGAAGTGCGCTCAAACTAGCCCAGATGTCACCACCCTAAAATTTATTTTAAAAACACCTATTTCAAACTTTATTTTAGAGTAGCACTTGTAAAATATGTCTTGAAAAAGATGCAAAGATCTTAAAGTTCAACAACCACATTCAATCTTTGTTTTTAATAATGCGCAATAAAATAATTTTCCTTTCTTGCTTCACTTCATTTGTCTCAAAAGACATTTTCTGACCACTTTTTAGATATTCAAATTTAGCCAAGAGAAAACATGCTCACTTACAAAAGTAAAATGGAAAGAAAATAAAAAATGCATTGGCTGGACCAAAAAGGAAAGCCACAATAAGGGGGGAAAATATATTATTACAACTTTCCCTCAAATCCCATAGATCCCAAACCAGACCAAACCCGTGGATGAATTCACCTAGCCAACCAAAATAAAACCAAACCCCACATTTCATAATTTTCAATTTCTGGATCGTTTCACAGATGTGCACTGACCGAATTCAATGAGCCTGCAGTTAGAGGCTCATAAAACTGCCTTTCATGCGCACCAATGCAAATTGTAGCTTCTACTTCATGGATGGAAACCACAAAAGCAAGATGAGGCAATATATCGTAATGTGTTGTGGAACTTCATGTTGTTTGCTTGTACTATTAAACGGTGGATGATAGTAATCTTGCTGATTTTATGGCATGATGATGATTTGATAGTAGCTAATGGTATGAAGTCGATTTCCTATATCATTTCTTTTTCTCTACTTCAGATTGTACCTTATCAAATAAAGGCACTACCATTTAGTTTTCTAATCTTCTAAATGCTAAGTTTTCACCTCTGTAAAAGCCATGTTTTTTTGGCCTTTTTTATATTTCGGGGAAGACTGGGGGGGGGGGGGGGGCGTTTTCTCATAATAAGCATAAATCTTTTTCAGAAAATAAGCAGTTTGGGTCATTGATCTGGGCAAATGAAAAGGAAGAGATGACATCTCATAAGAAATGACTGAAGCTTTGGACCATGTTCAAATGGAATAGGGTAGAATAGAAATTCTCTATCTAAAAATGCCGATAGAAATGCTGTGATACTCTTAACGTAATTCGAGCCCCAAGTCTACTCACCTTTTCTCGGGAAAAAAAGGGAACTAGCGTTGTTTCACGGTCAATAATTTTCATAGAAGTAATAAAGAATGTACATGGATGAAATTTGAGGCATATTTCATTGAACTGGTTTAAATATATAGGCATTCTGTCTTTCTCATAGGCTGCTGGTCGAAACAATATGACTATCATCTTTAGGGGCAAAGCATTTCTGACTTTTCATACTTGTCTTTAGAGTCAAATTATTATAGAAGTCCTAAAATATTTAGCATTACAAAAGCTATAGAATATTTAGCATTTGTTTGGCTAAAACTCCATCATAAGCTTCTTTTAGTTACAAGGTACAAGAAACCGATATTCCACAAGTTCCAAAGATGTAATAGCACAACTGCCAAAAACTGAAACAAAGAACATAACCAAGCTGACATCAAAAACCAATACGGTTTACACCAACATTGTCAACCAAGAATAAAAACGCCTAGTGTTAGCTCTTGCGCAGATAAGAAAATCTAGCTTTTCCAATTATCTCTTGATTTACTTCTCCAGTCAGTGATTACCACTGCTCTTAAGAGCCCAAGATTCATACCCCAGTCTCCAATGTAGAGCCTTTTTAGATAATATGTTTTGCTATCAGGTGATTTCCCAGCTCCTATGCAAATATGTTAGCAAAATGTGTGTTCCACTCACTTTCCGTAGTAAGAAGTATAACACTTGACAAACACTTCTCATACTTTTTGTTAGATTCTCCTGCCCCCAGGGCTTTGGTTCAGCGATAATGACACACTTGGAATGCATGGATATGGAGCATGTCACGAGTTCAAACCTCACTCCCACTGCAGTTTTGACCTACAATCAAACTATGCTGTTACGGGATGGGAAGTTGGTCGGGCCTGCATTTTCGATCAATTTTCAGCAACTCAATGCTGCTCTCGGTGCAAGTTGTAAAGAGTCTTCAGCCCGAGTCAAGCTCTAGGGTCATTTCATTCTTGTGATGTAAAAACTGCACACAAGACCAGATAAGTCGCTCCCTTGCCTCGCCCACAAAGAGTCTAGAAGTTAAGTGGGAGCGCAGCAGAGGGGCAGATCATACACCCCAAAGCACTGAACTTGTGGACTAACCAAGGTTGGGCCAGCAAACTCACCAGAGATTTCCCGGTTATAAGAAATCCACTTAGATGTTCTTAAAACACTAGCCAAGCTAATCATCCAAATTCCATTCGATTAAGTCAATAAGCTTTGATTGGAAGAAGATGTTGGTCCCTTCTTCACATTAGAACCCATGATGTGGACCTTAGCCCAAAGGAAAGAGTAGCCGAGTGGTTCTGGCTGTAAATTTTGTTGAAGCTTAATTACATAAGTTCAAATTCTTGTTCTTCCACTTGTTTGATGTAGAACTCAAATAAGAGAAAATATGCATTTGTCAGCTTCATTACTCTTTGTTACAAGGCACCAGAGAAAAATATATTATTGATATATTCTATTAAGTGTTATAATAGCCCTATTTATAACTATAAACAATACATATTCTACTCCTATTCCATGCGGGACTAAGGTTAATTACATAACTATCTAACACCCTTTATCAGACGCCAGAGACATCAGACACTATCAGGAAATAAGTGTTTAAACTCCATTCTTTAGCTTATGCGCTTCTCTTTATGTTTGAAGATGACCATCAGATTTCTTAGCATATTAGATTTCTGTTTTCTGGTTAGTATTTTATTAAGCAAGTTACTTCTTGCACTTTGGGACCAAATTTGCGATGGAACAACTAAAGCAAATTTTTAGTTGATCACTGACAAGCATATGTTAACACATTTTCCCAGTATACAGTATACTGCCTACAACTGATCACTAATCCATTTCAACCCGAAGCTCGATATATCGTATCTAAAACACAGTTGTAACGGTGAGTTTTGTGTCGTAATAACTCCATATTTATTTCCTCTAAGAAAAACATAATGAAATTAAGTTCCAAGTCCTTAAAATATTTTTGACTGCCACTCTACTGGAATAGGCATTAGCTTGAACTCCTAACACGCTTTTTCTTTTTTTTCTTTTTTTCTTTTTTTTTTTTTGGGGGGGGGGGGGGGCGCAGAAATGGAATTCAACCACCAACTTAATCTATGTGCACTCGTGCGTGTCAGCTCCCAATAGAAGAGTTAACCAAATCCCAAAAGAAGAACTTATACTTTCAAGATATTACTATTTCTTCTTCTTTTCCTTTTCATTCACCATTGGCTAGACAGAAATGGTATCAAAGAAGTGCCAAATAAACAAGTGATGCATGTTCTTATCACACAGCACTGATAGTAGAGGCAGAAAAGACAGATACCAGGAGGTGGGACAGGGGTGAGGGCGTTGCACACTGCACAGCAGACATTAGTAGCTCCTCTTGGATAAAGAAGAATTGTCCTACACCCACTGCACACCAACTGACTCTGCATAGCTGCAGCATTACCAAAATCAAAAATCAAATATTCATAACCAATCCTACACCACTTTGACTCTAAGTTCCCAAATTACACAAATCAAAACAAAATTCATGGACTTAACAGATCAAATATGTAACATTTTGAAATACTTCTCTTCTATCTATGCCTAAAATATCAAGCACTGTCCTCATATTGAGTCAACAATTCTTCAATATTTTGGCCTTCAAAGAATGATACTCCCTTTGTCCCACTTTATGTTATACACTTCCCTTTTTAGTCCGTATGTACCTTTATATACTTAAAAACAATTAAACTTTAAGCTTCTCAGTTTATACTTAAATTTATGTTATACACTTTCCTTTTTAGTCTATATGTACCTTTCTACACTTAAAAACAATTTAATTTTAAGCTTCTCAGTTTATACTTAATGAGATGATATTGTTTTGTAGATAAAAAAATATTTATAACTTATGTTAGACCACACATGTTTCAAAAGTCTTTTTTATTCTTTATTAAACTTCGTCTTATTCAAACAACATCCCATTAGAAATTCCAATCTAGACAATTCATCATGCTAATATCAAAACACCATACGATTAACAAAATTTCATCAACCAAACAATGTATAAGCTTATCTATAAATCAAATATATTCCAATTTCAATATCCAAATTCATAAGAAATTGATTTTCAAATATCCAAACACACCATCAAACCAGAAATTGAAGAAAGGCCATTGCTTACCAGTAAAAGAAATCAGAAAGCTAGGGCCAAACAGATTTGGTAATATATTCCACACAAATTTAAAGCAGAATTGGCGATAAGAGGATTCCCACTTTCTGGAAAATGTTAATAGAAAAAGTTCTAAGAAAGCGAATTTATAGATTATTCAGAGTTTGGATTTGGTAATCTTATCGGAATTTCGCTTTTTTATTCTTACTACATCTTCTTCTCCGTTTAATATTGAAAAAAGAATGTTTTTTTTTGGACTTTTATGAGTTTTCAACGGAGGAGAGAGAGTAAATTCGTGTAGAATTGGAAAGTTCTTTTAATTTAATCCGAACGCGTAAAACGGTGAATTTGATTTTTCTTGTTCTTTGTCCGAAGCAAAGAACTTTCTCGATGACCCGGGTCGCCCCGTTTGTCTGTTTAGTTTTTGGGTCAACAAGTTCTTTGCTCGCTATTAGGGTCTAATCCAGGAAAAAAAATAGGGGTTAATTGGTTTTTTGGCTCTTTATAAATTTATTTTTTGTGTTTTGACCTTTTTTTTTATATAAGAAAGATTTATTATTACACGTAAGATCTCTTTTACATATAAGAGATCTAAAAAGTTTATTTTTTTAAATTTAAAATTATAAAGAGGCATAATATACAAATATTAGTAAAAGAGATTAGCTTGGTGATCACTTTTTGAGACGGTTATTAAGTGCACCCATATTTTAAATTGAAATGAAAAGGTAATTGCCAATACCACTAAGAGCCCGTTTGGATTAGCTTATTTTAAGCGCTTTAAGCTAAAATAGTTTTTAAGATATATTTTAGTGTTTGAATAAAATAAAAAAGTGCTTTTAAGCACTTATTTTTAAGCTAAATTGACAACAAACCAAAAGCCAAAAGTTAAAATTACTAACTTATGACTTAAAAGCTATTTTGGCTTAAAAGTCACTTAAAATAAGTCCATCCAAACGAGCTCTAAATTATTGTATTTGCCCCTAATTAAAACACGAACAAAACTAGGAGAAATTCAAAAATAGTCAAATTTACAAGTGGTCATTCAAAAATAGCCACAGTTTCAAAAGTATCAAAATTTAGCCAATTTTCGTGTAAAGATAAATCTGTACGAAAACACTTTTTAAAATCCAGAAAAATACTCCAGTATAATATATCGGTCCAGCATAATTTACCTGCGTGTTAGAGTTCCAGCATAATATGCGGGAAGTCCATATACATGTGCACCGATCTCCAGTATATTGTGCTGGAACTTTCCGTGTTGCAGCAAAATAGTGGCTATTTTTCAATGACTTTGCAAACGCTGGCTATTTTTGAATGATCTTTCCGAAAAATAGCTAGCCCGTATTATTTTTACAATAAAACTCTAGTAGTAATCGATACCGGAGTTCAAATTGAACATTTCCTAGGACAAAATCCAAACTCCAAAAACAGCTCCAAGTTTATTAACTTTAGTAGTGCAAAATCTAAGAAAATCCAGGAACGATTTTTGAATTCACAGTATACTTTAGCAGTTTTTAACCTATAAATACAAAATTGAGGAAAAATTACTGGTTTTTGAACATTTACTACAGCAAAATTCAATAAAATTCAGTTATGATTCATGATTTTTGAATTCACATTATACTTCGGTAATTTTAACCTTTAAATATAAAACTCAAAAAATTATCGGTATTTGAACATTTACTAGTGTAAAATCTAGAAAATTCCATGGAACGATTCAAGATTTTTGAATTCATATTATACTTCTCGATTTGTAACTTTTAATTACTAAATCCAAAAACAATACTAATTTTTGAACCTTTACTAGTGCAAAATCGAGGAAAATTCATGAACAATTCATGATTTCTTTAAATTTACATTATTCTTCAACAAGTGAGAGTTTTTGCTTCAGGTCATTCAAAGTGCAGGAACAATTTCTGAATTTTATACTTACAAATGTTCAAAGTTCAGTAGTCATTCGTGGAGTTGTTCTATATTTTAAATAGTGGATTTTTGTCCAAACTTATATTATCATTAATAAGTGACTACTTTGTCAGTACAATTTAAATATGATTAAACTCTAATAGCCGACATGGTAAGTTGCTATTTACCAAGATCTTGGATTGTAAAAGAATATATACAAAGATGATGAATATGTACAGATATTTAAATTAAATTGATTATGGAGAAGCACGATCCGACCAAATATATAAACGCATTGCCTTGATAAAATTAATGCACAAAGTAAATCATACTCCTTTGTGACGAATAAGACCGGTACACCCCTAATCGATATGATATATGAAATAATTCTCTAATAGGTCTTATAATTGTTGTTTTAGTTCGTTTAACTCTGTTAGTCATTTAATAAGGCAAAACATATATGGGCTGAGTCTTTGACAGGAACCTCGTTCAAGAAAGACATCCAAAAATTTATGCACAAACAACACGAGATGAAGAGCTGATGCATCGGTATTTATGTCCATAACTCTCACTAATAAGAGTAACATTTGATAATCTTTTTGTCACGGTCCAAAATTTCACTAAGTCGTGAGGACACCTAACCCCGACCCACTAGGTAAGTTAAACAATATAAGTTACAACTAAACCGTGAAATCAATACTCTATATATATATATATATATATATATATATATATATATATATATATATATATATATATATATATATATATATATATGATTTCAGTACAACTACATCACGGACTAGTAGTACAAGTCATGAATCACTATGATTTTAATTTACAAAATCGATATGAAGAATAAATACAATATTCGCTTGAAGTTTACATAACAGAACTGAAATCCTAAACTACCATGAATATGAGGTAGCTTGAATCTGGAATGCGGGTACGTCTTCAATGCAAGGTTTCGTCTTCCACAGCTACACAACTCCATTATTTGCACGCAAGATGCATAAGTGTAGTATGAGTACAACAGATCTTATGTACTCCATAAGTATCTTAACTAACTTCGGTGAAGTAGAGACGAGGTTTTAAGCTAAAAAATACTCACTAATATAACATGTGCAATTAAATTTGTAACAGAAACTAGGAATAACAAAGTAGATTACGAGAAAGGCACGAGAAGCGGTAAATGATTAGCTAAAAGAAATACAATCAAGTTCCTCATATCACAACCAATCTTCTCTAACAACTCAAGTCATGTGGTTGAAACAATAACCATTAATCAACGTAGCAAACCCACAAAGTTTCATAATAAGAGCGATGATCAAGATAACAAAATAAATGACACGGCAACACCCTTCGTGCACCTATCTCATCCTCACTAAACACATGCGTGTATGTTAAATTAAATGGGACAACAACACCCTTTGTGCATTATATATATATATATATATATATATATATATATATATATATATATATATATATATATATATATATATATATATATATATATATATATATATATATATATATATATATATATATATATATATATATATATATATATATATATATATATTAGATAGGAGAAATACCAATAACAATAATAACATAGTAGAAAGTACACAAATAACAGCAATAAACGAGTCAGAAGCATATCAAAAACGGTAACAGACAAGATAGGAGGTATAAAAATAGTGACAACAAGTACAGTGGAAGAATTTATTTGACTTGTTGATATATATTCTCATAGATATTGCCAAACTAGGAAATGAATCTTGCAATGATGAAGTGTAGAATCTTAGATAGTTATGAGTTAAAACATTGGTTAGTTAACATTAAACTTATGTAATACATAATATGTATTGGTAATAATTTATTTTACTTAATATTTTTTTTCTTTTTATGCTTAATAGGTATAACCATGCCTCGACTTCGTGATCTCAAAGCTATCTCACATGTTTGGAGTCACAATGAAAGGATTGAAGAAGGTGATGATGGATGGTGGAAAGTAAGATGTAGTTATTGTCATCTTATTTTTGTTACAATGCACGAAAAACTGGTACTAAGTCCTTAATGAGGCATGTTGAGCGTTGTTTGTAGAGCAATTTGGTAAAGACTGTAAGGATTGAATAGTTGTTATCTAGTTAACTTGAATTTGAACTATTAGTATTATATTTAGACTTGTTAATTTAAGGTGAAATTGTTACTACTTTGAACTGTTATGTATTTGGACAATTGTTGTTGAAGAATCCATTACTATTTCAGTTATGGCAACTGTTGAATTACTAATACTCTTATTGCTCTTGATTATACAGGAAACTAAACAATTATTATTTATGTTAATTTCTATACATATCCTTACTTTGTATCTGTTACCTATTAGACGTTGATAAGTTTTCATATAGACTGTCAATTACTTTGTTAAACTGAGAAGTGTTGGGGTTGTTATTAGCACTTAAAATTTCAAGATGAAGAGCAATTATAGCCTTTGCGTGGGAATGGTAAATTGCAATTTAGGAGATGCTGGCCAAAATTATGTCTGAGGTTTAGTATTTACCTTATGGCACTATCTTTGAATTGAAAATTAGGGTCTTGGCTTTTGGTTGTTGGCATCATTAGTGTAGTTTTTGTGTTGTATTAGACATTGCATGCTACTATTGTACTGCCTAGCTTTTGCTTTCTTTTGTGATCTCATCACTAAGCTTGACTAGTAAAAAGTTTCTTATGCATAAAGACTGTAATCATTGAAAAAATATGTAGTGGTGGTGCAATATGAAAAATTTATCAACGATAATAATAATAATAATAATGTTGTATAGAAGCAGAAGCAAATATTTTCAAATAATGTCAATTTGTCAAAATGAAGCATGCTTCAAATATTAATTGTAGCAAGAACGCAGAAATTAGTATACTATATGTGAATTCTTCTCTTTTTTTTGCTTAACCTCTTTTTTGCTCGGGTAAACAGATAACCGAACCGATAATGATCGATACCGATTAACCGATAGTCGATATCTTATCGGTTCGGTTATTAGTTTACTATATTTATAAAACCGATAACCGATAATATTTACAACCGAATCGAACCGACCGATGCCCGCCCCTAGATAGAAGGAATTAATAGAACAATAGAAAAAAGGAAAAAGGCAAAGACGTGACAAACACAAGCAACATAGAAAATATACGTGCAACAGTAACAACTCAGGATAAAGGCATAAACATATACACAACAAAAAATATCATATTATAATGCATGTCTCTCGTCCCCTACATGAAAACACCCTTCGTTACATGAACACATGATAACATAAAAGTAATGACACTGCATCACCCTTCGTATTTTTACTCTAGTCCACACATGATTATGTAAATGCAACGGCACGCCATCATCCTTCATACTTTTACTCTCGTCCACACATGATAATGTAAATGAAATGATACGATATTATCCTTCGTGCATAATAATGTATATGAAATGGCACAACATTATCCTTTGTGCTTTAGGCTCTTCCTCACATGATAATATATCATAACATACAGCATCACCCTTCGTGCTATACACTCTTTCTCACCAAGCATATATACATCAACAAGCAAGCAATGTAGGAAGTGTGGATAACATTAAGAAGAGTGGTTAAGCAAAATACACCACGTGAACGAGAATCACAACTCTTACACAAATAATCAATCGAATAAACTTCAAAACCCCATTGTTCAAGTATTCAACAAAAATCAAACGTGATCTTCAACAAAAGAATAGAATCAAAGTACCTTAGTAATAACGGTCATAGCAAAGTATTCATTATTAAGGAATAGTTATGATCAAATTTGCACGCCAACAGTTTCACAAAGAGTCCATCAAATTTTAATCAAATTGTAATAGGCTGAAGCACAGTCTCTAGCATTGAAATTCGTACTCATATTATCATATCAAGTAGAACCTAAGGCAAAAGAATCACAAAGTTCATTAAGGTACAAAGGAGAATATAATTCCCCTTACAAGCATGGAAACCTTTGACAAATGCATATACGCTTGATAAATGACAAAAATGCATATTTTTTGGTGTACTTTCTGTAATGATCCAATTTAACCCCTCCGAAAGGTGTCGTGACGGCACCTAGTCTTTACAACTAGGTAAGCCTAATATTATGAAAAATTTAAAGAAAATACAACGATAAAAGATAAAACGGAATATTGTAAATAACAAGAATAGTGTCACTCGGCATATACAAAAATAATATCCCAAGACCCAGAATGTCGCTAAATAACAAGCTTCTATAAGCTATATAGCTCTATACAAAAGTCTAAAGATAAAAAAAATCTCTATGAGAGGGAATAGAAGGGCACTCCGAGGATTTGCGGATGTGATCGAAAATACCTTGAAGTCTCTTGAAACTAGCAAGCACGCACTAACCTCAAGGCTGATAGCTCGTACCTAGGTTAGCACACAAAAAATATGTGCACAAAAGGGCATGAGTACGCCACAATGGTACCCAGTAAGTGACAAGCGTAACCTCGGTCAAGTAGGGACAAGGTTAGGTCAGGGCCCTACTGGAGTATATATAATAAGTTAAGCAGTACGAGATATAAATAGATTTTATTGTGAAACAATTAAAGAAATACACAAATTTTATCAATTAAGGGAGCCCTCAGCTCAGAACAAGGTAAACACAACAAGGAAATCTCCCGGGATTCCATTTCGTAGGTTTTGAAATGATTATGTAGTACAGGGGGATCTCCCAGAATACGTCATAGTCCCAAAATAAATATGCGATGCTGGGGGATCTCGCAGAATACATCCGTAGTCCCAAAATAAATATGCAAGACATGAGAGATCTCCTGAAATACGTCTGTAGTCCCAAAGTAAATATGCAGCTCAAGATAAAATGATAGGCACGATATCAAATTATACAGTTTAGACTAAACACAATTGAGAGGAACAAAAGGGGGTCCACCTAAGCATGTGGCACAGAAATCAAATAGGCAGTTAAAACACGTAGGCATGCTTTCCTAATCTAATCTCAGCAATTAAACATAGTGGTGCAGTCTAATAAGGGAAAACAGTTTATGACTAAGCAGGAAAACGTGATTTTTACATCAATAGCTCATGTATGTACTCGTTATTTCACGTACCAATAATCACACATCAAATAATACCAAACATCCTAAGGGGAAGTTCTCTAACACAAAGTTAGGCAAGTCACTTACCTTAAATCGCACAGATCAACCCAATATCACGGTCGTGCCACGAGTATCTGACTCTGAATGGCCCAAATCTAATCAAACCAATTGCATAATGTAAAGATAAGTACAAGTAACTAATTTAACTAATGAAATCAAAGCTAGGGGTAATAAAATAGAAAAATGCCCAAAAATTCTTCCAGGGTCCATGTCTCGGAATCGGGTAAAAGTTGCCAATTTACAACACCCATTCACGCATGACATCACTCGTCCAAATATTATTCAATTTCGTTGCCTAAAACTCGATTAAAACCCAAAAATTCGATCGGGGAACTTATCCCCCAAATTCCCATTTTCCCACTCAATTCCTTGATTAGGTGGAGAAAATTACTATAGATTGATGAAATATAAACAAAATAGGGTTAGGAATCGTTACGCACTGACTTCCTCATCAAAATCCTCACAAAATCACCATCTCCCGAGCTAATAATCGAATTGGTGTTATGAAATTTCAAACCCTCAAAATTCTTTTTTCTGTCCACCGATTTCCACTTGTGTGGTCACTATGCCGCATCTACGGTGTCGCACTTGCGGAAAAATCATCGCAGGTGTGAAGATCACTTATCCGGGTTGGGGCCACATCTACGATTATTGTGCCGCATCTGCGATCCCGCTTCTACGGTCCACCAGCCGCACATGCGGTCGCAGCTAGAAGAGCCCATCTCCACTTCTGTAGCTTCCAAGTCGCTTCTGCGACACCGCACATGCGGTCCAATATCCACAAGTGCGAAACAACAGGTGCAGCAAATCTTGAGCCAAATGCCTAAGTCCCAAATCCATCTGTTAAGTATCTGAAGCTCACTCGAGGCCCCCTGGACCTCAACCAAACATACCAATCAATCCTAAAAATATCATACTAACTTAGTTGAGTCCTCAAATCACATCAAACAATGCTAAAGTCGATAATCACCCTCCAATCCAAACTTAATAAACTTGGAATATTAAAATTCTACAACCGATGCCAAAAATAACCAAACCATGTCCGATTTGCCCCAACTTTTGAACAAAAGTCATAATTACCACTATGGACCTATCCCAACTTCCGGAATTAAATTCCGACCCGATACAAAAAATTCCACTATCGGCCCTAAATAAGCTACGAACCTCCAACACATAATCCGGACACGCCCCTAAGCTCGAAATCACTCAACGAAGCTAACGAAATCGACAAAATTCGATTCTGAAGTCGTCATCACATTGTTCTGACTATGGTTAAAATTCTAAGAATTAAACTATTATTTGGGGATTAAGTATCCCAAAATACTTTGAAACTAACCATCCCGATAAATCAAAATAGCAGAAAAAGACACGGGAAAACATTTAACTGGTGATCGGGGAGTTAATTCTCAAAATGATCGGCCGGTTCGTTACATCCTCCCCCTCTTAAAACATTCGTTTATCCTCGAACTAGCATAGAGACATACCTGAAGTGGTGAAAAGATGAGGATAGTGGCTGCACATATCCTGCTCGGTCTCCCAAGTCGCCTCCTCAATCGGCTGACCCCTCCACTGGACCTTTACTGAAGCAATATTCTTTGACCTAAGCTTCTTGACCTGCTTGTCCAAAATGGCTAATGGCTCCTCAACACAAGATAGATCCTTGTCCAACCGGACAGATTAAATCCAATACATGAGTCAGATTACTGTGATACTTTCGGAACATGGAAACATAGAATACCGAATGAACTCTTGCTAGGCTGGGAGGCAAAGCAAGCTCATAAGCAACCTCCCGAACATACCACAATACCTTAAAAGGACTAGTAAACCTCGAGCTCAGCTCGTCCTTCTTCCCGTATCTCATGACGCCCTTCATAGGTGATACCCGAAGTAAGACCCGCTCTCCAATAATAAATGCCAAATCACGGACCTTTCGGTCTGCATAACTTTTCTACCTGTACTGGGCTTTGCGAAGTCTCTCCTGAATCACTTCACCTTATCTAGGGCATCCTGGACCAAATATGTACCCAACAATCGGGCCTCGCCCATCTCAAACCATCCCATCAGGGACTGGCACTGCCTATTATACAAGGCCTCGTACGATGCCATCTGAATGCTGGACTGGTAACTGTTGTTGTAGGAAAACTCTACAAGTGGCAAGAAATTGTGTCATGACCCTCTGGACTTTATCACATGAGCATGAAGCATAACCTCAAGGATCTAAATCGTGCGCTCGGACTGCTCGTCCGTCTGAGGGTGAAAGGTGGTGCTCACCTCCGCCTTAGTACCCAACTCCTGCTGTATGACTCTCTAGAACCGTGATGTAAACTATGTACCTCTAACTGAAATGATAGATATTGGAATACAGTGAAGGCGGACGATCTCCCTGATATAAATCTCAGCCAATCTCTCTAAAGAGTACGTGGTCAACACTGGAATAAAATGAGCTGACTTGGTCAGCCGATCCACGATCACCCAAATAGCATCGTACTTCCTCAAAGTCCGCGGAAGTCCGACTACAAAGTCCATGGTGATCCGCTCCCACTTCCACTCTAGGATCTCTAACCTCTAAAGCAATCTACCCGGTCTCTGATGCTCATATTTAACCTTCTGGAATTTGAGACACTTGGCCACAAACACAACTATATCCTTCTTCATCCTCCTCCACCAATAGTGTTGCCTCAAATCCTGGTAGATCGTCGTGGCATCCAGATGAATGGAGTACCACGAGTTATGAGTGTCACACCTCCTTTTTACGCACCCGCGAGGGCGCAAGGGAGTTTTTTCCAATTAAAGGACAATCGAAACGGGATTTATTTAATTAATTTAGAGTCGCCACTTGGAAAAATAATGGTGTCCCAAGTCACCGGTTTAATCCCGAACCGAGGAAATTTATGACTCTGTATACAGTCTGCGAAACTAGAAACCTAGATAAGGAATTCTGTTAACCCGGGAGAAGGTGTTAGGCACTCCCGGATTCCGTGGTTCTAGCACGGTCGCTCAACTGCAATTTTTGTTTTTATCTGATTTCTTTATATATTTTAACTATGTGCTTTTAATGCTCCGCTTTTAATTTTTAGAAGAATTGCGACGTCACGAAAACACTTTTCGAGTCACACCGCAACCAGTACGCCTGTGACTTTAATGTATTTCAGTTTCGCCAGGAAATAAATTTGGGTCACATAAATGCGCACCCATAATTAGGAAAGTATTTTATTAAAGTCATGCCTAAAGATTCTACGCCTTTGTTAACTTCGGGAAAGACCGTGAAATTTACTAAACGGTCCTTCCGAGTCTAATTTTATATAATTAATTGAGGGCCCCGTGTGTTTTGTTTTGAAGCATTTTTAACAACAAACAATGGTGATATATCTTCAACATAAAGTGCGGAGACACGGAACGGTTGTATTTGTGAACAAGCAGGTTCGAGCAAATGAACAGTGTCACATTCACTCATACTAAGACTAACTCAAACATACAAATCCAAACAGTAGTAACAAATAAGATAAAGCAATTGTGATTTCACGTTAAACCGAATCTGGAGAATACAAATATAAGAGAACATACCCCTGATTCGAACCAAAGATGCTACGAGCTGAAATTTGCCTTTGATTAATAAAATTCTGACAGTTACAAGGATGTCAATAAACCACAACCACGATCGAATCTCTAGGTATAACTTTCATGATAAATCTCTAAAGAAGCTCCATGCGTACTCCGATTTGACTGTGCATAAAAGGATTTGAACGATTTGAAGTTTCATGTTTAAGCTAGGATTCTAGATTTTAGGCATTTTGAAATTGATAAATGAAATATGGTATAACCGACTGGATTTGCGGATTTCAGGAGGCAAAGGGTTGTGTCAAGCTTCGATTTTGACTCATGAGAGCAAATTAGATTATTTCTCTTTTGAGCTTATGATTTCCAATTTAGGGGTCTTGGGGTTTATGATTGAAAAAGGAAATTTGCAGCAATATTCGTGCTGTAGCAGGGATATCGGAGATGATCTACAGTATTTTTGAGTGACCTTGGACAAATTTGTGTAGAGTTCTGAGAGTGATGATTGATTGAGATCAGAGAAAAAGAGACATAAATCGAAAATCAGCGAGGCTAAGTAGAGGGGAAATGAGTAGGGTTTAGTAATGAGTTGGGCTCAATTAGATGGGTTTTGGGTATTTGGGCCAGGGAAAATTAAGGAAAAATGGCCCAATTGAGGTCTTTTACTAAGATAGCCCACTTATTTTATTTATTTAGTAATTGTTTTTAGTTATTTTTTTCTAATTTTATTGAAATACTTGGCACAAAAATCTATTTCCTATCCATTAGCAAAAATGCAAACTAAAACATATTTAAACTAAAAAACATGCAAGATGGACCATTTTTGTTATTTTCTTTACATTTTGTTCTAAAACAAATTGATACTAAAAATGTGAAATTAAATTCCTAAATACAAATGCATATTTTTGTATTTTTTTATATGAATTTTCATGCAACTAATTAATACGCAAAATTGTAAAAAATAAGGAAAACTTGTTTATTTTGAATTTTATGGGAATAACTCATATATAGGGTAAAAATCACGTGCTCACAGTGAGCCCCTTCAAGAATCAACTCCCGAAACCTATCCACATTGGGCACACAAATCCGACCCTACATCCTTATCACGCCATCATCACCAATAGTCATATATCTAGCATTACCTCGTCGAACCCTATCCTGAAGAACTAGAAGGTGGGGATCATCATACTAGCGCTCCCTGATACGATCATAAAGAGAAGACCGAGCAACCACAAAAACTAATACCCGGCTAGGCTCTTAAATATCCAATCTCACGAACTGACTGGCTAAGGCCTGAACATCTAAGGCTAAGCGCCTCTTAGCTGCTGTAAGATATGCCAAACTCCCCAAACTCTCCGCCCGGCAACTCAAGGCTTCGACCACTACATTGGCCTTCCCGTAGTGGTATAATATAGTGATTAAATAGCCGTGAAGTAACTCCAACCACCTCCGCTAACGCAAATTAAGGTTCTTTTGCTTGAATAAGTGCTGCAAACTCTGATGATCAGTGTAGATCTCACAAGGAACACCGTACAAGTAATGACGCTAGATCTTCAATGCATGAACAATAGCTGATAAATCGATATCATGAATAGAATAATTCTTCTCGTGCACCTTTAACTGTCTGTCTAGACACGTAGGCAATCACCCTACTGTCCCATCATAATGTAGCTATCCCATCATCACTTCCCTTAATAAGGACACAACAAAACATATAGATCCAGAAACACGCACTCACATAATCAACAGTCACGCGATGGGGATATCTCATAATGTAGGTCTAAATGAACATTGTGGAATGAATACACAAGCCCGACATTGGTGTGTCAAAGTCACAAGCAACTACTAAGGTCTGAATACAATGAAGAGTCAAAAAAATGTACTAAATACAGTCTAAGGAATATAAGAGGGAGAAATATAGTATTGCGAACGTCGGGCAGCTACCTTGATAACTCTAATGACTCTGCCACTAAGCAATCAACACCCTCTATCGGGTTCAGAACTACCTGAATCTGCACACAAGGTGCAGAGAGTAATGTGAGTACGCCAACTCAGTATGTAATAAAATTAAATGAAAGCTGAGCAGTAAGAAAATACGTAAGCCACGTCATAACGCTACAGCAAGTATAGTACATTTCCAAAATAGCACAAAAATCATTTACTTCGTAAATCAAGCTCAGTTTCATTAAAAACTTTAAAATAACTTTCAGTAGTTTCAAACGAGTGATAAAAACAGTGAGTAAAAATGATAGAAACGTACATCATATTCTCGAGTAAAACATGTACCATAAACTGGCCTTCGGGAATAATATCAACTGAACCAGCCTCTTGGGCTATCTCACAATCACTCGTAATCAGCCCATCGGGCATAACATGAATCAAGAACTGCCCCTCAGGCAACTTGGATCAAAACAGCCCATCGGTCTTTAATAAGATACAACAAGAGCCCCTCGAGCTACAAGACATCACTCACACTAGTTACCCGGGCTCACTGGGGGTGTACAGACTCCGGTAGGGGGCCCTTACGCCCCAAGCGCAATAACAAGCCATCTCGTGGCATAATCAAACATGCTATCGGCTATATATCAATCACAAGCCACCTCGTGGCATAACAAAATCAGTCCCTCGACCTCATTATCATAAATCAGTGCCACACTTCTGTGGTGCACAGCCCAATTTTATAATATCCAACATAGGCTCTGGGCCTTACTCATCCATATCTCACTTAAACCTCTCGGGCTGACAGTAAAACAAGTACTCAGCTCAAAATCATTTATGAAATCAAAAGGAGTGAATAAAACCAAGTTATGAAAGCAGTAAGAACATATCATAAGTGAGTGGAAACATTAAACCAAAATAGTGAGGTAAAACAGTAGTAAAACCCCTAAGGGTCCAAACAATCGGCACAAGGCCCAAACACGATATTTAGCCCTATCCACAATAATATTTTCCAAAATATAACGATATAAAATAGTTTTCAAGCAAGATATACGACTTAATAGTCGTACGGGGTGGACCAAGTCACAATCCCTAATAGTGCACGACCACACACTCATCATCTAGCATGTGTGTCACCTTAACGTAGCATAATGATGTGAAATTTGGGGTTCCATACCCTCATGACAGTATTTACAATCTATTTACCTCAATCAAGTGCGATGCCTTTGCCTCTAGATGCTCCAAATCTAACCAAATACATATTTATACCATCAAAATATGCTAAGGGAACAAAGCCCGCTCGAAAATAATCAATTTACATCAAGAATCCCGAAATTGGCCAAACTCGATCCCCGGGCCCAGGTCTCAGAATCCGATACAAATCACAAAACTAGAATCCTTACACTATCAGGGGTTCATATATACCAAAATTAAAAAAAATCCGACATTAAATGCCCATTCGAATCCTCAAAAGAATCCTCCAACTTTTCTTCCATTTCACCCAATTTTCACTCTAATTTCTCAAATTAAATGATCAAATTCAAGACTAAATCATAAAATTAAACCAAATATGAGTGAAGAGTACTTACCCCAATAGCTCTACTGAAAATCTCCTCAAATTTTAGCTTCTCCCAAGCTCTCTAATGGTTTTTGTGATATTGGACTTAAACCCTCGATTTTAAAAATATAAACTGACTGCCCAGGTATTTTCTTCATCGCGAACGTGGCCTCATGCTCACGTTTGCATAGCACAATTAGCTACTAACAAAAAAAAACCTTCTATGCAAATGCGATGACCCCTTGCGAACGTGGTGCCTCAGCAACTCAAACATTCGCAAACGCGACATCGCCATCGCAAACGCGTTGAACACAGACCTAGAACACAGACCCATTCCTCCGCGAACGCGAACAACACTATTGCCTCACAACCTAACCCTTCGCTAACGCGAGGTTCCACTCTCGAATGCGAAGCACAAATGTCTGCAACACTAACAACAGAATTTTTTCCTATTTTTTCCAACATGTAATGATCCGTTCAACCATCCAAAACTCACCCGAGGCCCTCGGGACCTCAAACAATTATTCCAACATATCCCATAGCATAATTCAAACTTTTTTCAACCTTTGGAACACTCACAACAATATCAAAACACCAAAATCACATTGGATTCAAGACTAAGGTTTCAAAAATCTTCTGAACTATGCTTTTGATCAAAATGTCTATCAAACAATGTCCGCATGACCTGCACACCTATCAGAAATGACACAACGAAATTATTTCAATTGTTGGAATTCTATTCCGGCCTATATATCAAAATCTCACTTATCAACTAGAAAACATCAGAATTCCAATTTCGTCAATTCAATCTTAAATCTACCATAGACCTCCAAGTTACATTCTGATCATACTCATATATCCCAAATCACCCAACGGAGCTAACCAAATCATTAAAATCTAAATTCGAGATCAAATTCTAAAAAGTCAAGACTGAGTCAAGCCTTTCAAATTTAAATTTTCAAGCTGATAATCATCCTTCCATATCTATTCTGATTGACCTGAAAACCAAAATCGACAATTTACATAAGTCACAATACATAATACGGGACTGGTCATGCCCGAGAACTGGCGAGCAAAGTAAAAATTCTCAAAACGATCGGTCAGTTCGTTATAGAAGGTTTGGTCTCATTTGTGACATCTGTGAGGCTCAGACACTATTCGCATTTTCCAACACCGCATCTGCGAACAAAAGTTCACAATTGCGGTATCTGCAGAAAGGTAAAAGATTGGGATTCCGGGACTTAGCTCATTTTACACCTTTGTCTTTTACCTAGACTCCATAGAGGCAATTTTGGAGAGCAAATTATTTCCAACTTCATAGGTTATCATATTTTACTTGTTTTTTATTCCTATTATATTTTCATTTATTTCAACTTTTAATTCTAAAATTTCATAAAGTAGAAATATGATTTTGGGTAGAAATTAAAGATTTAGTAAAATTGAGATTTTAGACTTCAAATTAGGATTGGATCTCGAAATAAATTACATATTCGGACTCGGGGGAGTATGGGTAATCACGATTTGGTCTTAATTTCGGGTTTCGATGGAGTGAGTCTGGATAAACTTTTTGTTGACTTTTTCAAATATGTTAAAGATCGAACCTTTTTATACTAGAGTTGTTTCTTAATCTTGTTTGAGTTATTTGAGTAATAAATGACTAGCTATGTTCAAATACTATCTTTGATGTTGATTATGGTTCCCCGCCTTGATTCACATTTTGTTATACGTGATGCTTGGTATGGAAGAATGAAATGCACGAAGAGTCTTTCCGTGATTGTGAGGGAGCTTGAGTGTACACGTGATACTTTATTCATATATCAATATCATTGCACGAAGGTGTTACCGTGCTTGAGAGAAAATGAGCATATTACGACACAGTCGGTCACTTTGAGAATTTAAGCTTTGTTCAGTGGCGTAAGGTCTAGGTCTGGAACAGCTTCACAATATGAGTATCGACTTGTGCGCATAGTTGAATTTAGTTAACGAATGATTTAGAGTCGAATCGGAAAAGGAATCTAGTTTTGGGAGTTGGACTTTGAATTAGACATCCCCGGAATGGGTTTTGGGTGGTCTCAACAACTTTGTATGGTGGTTTTGGACTTATATTTTCAATCCTATAGGCATGGTATTTAATGTAGAAATTGTTTTAACCCATAGAAATGGTATCTAATGCAGAAATTGCTTTTAAACCTATAGACATGGTATCTAAAATGCAGAACTTGTTTTAAAAACCTGTAGACATGGTATCTAAAATGCATAACTTGTTTCAAAACCAATAGACATGGTATCTAAAATGCAGAACTTGTTTTTAAACCAATAGACATGGTATCTAAAATGCAGAACTTGTTTTAAAACCTGTAGACATGGTATATAAAATGCAAAACTTGGTTTTAAGACTGTGTCTAGATTCTGATTTGGAGGTCTGTAGGGTAAATTGGAGCATTTCGGCGAAAGTTGGAAAAGTAAAGTTTGGAAAATAGAGAAGTTTGACCCATAGTTGACTTTTAAGATATCGGGATCGAATGCGATTCTGAGAGTTTGAACAACTCTGTTATGTCATTTTGGACTTGTCTGCAAAATTTGGTGTCATTCCGCATTAATTTGATAGATTTCTACACGAGTTTTGGAAGTTGGAGGGTTTGAAAGTTCCTAAGCTTGATTCATGGTGTGATTCGTTGTTTCGGCATTTTTGATGTGATTTGAAACCTCGACTAAGTCTATGTTAGGTTATATAGCTTTTTTGTGTGTTTAGATGGGGTTCCGGGGACCTCAAGTGTGTTCCGGGTGGGCTACGGGCCATTTTCCCTTGTTTTTGAACTGCTGTTTCTGGTATCTGATATCCTTTTTCGCATTTATAAATCCCCATCCGCGTTCGCGAAGTGTCTCTTCTAGTTGCCTTATTTTCCTTCTTCACATTCGCGTAAAACACCTTGCGTTGCAAAGCTTTGTCTCTTCATTCATCGTGTTCGCATCTGTCCATCACGTTTGCGTAGTTATGTCATCCCACCCTTCACGCTCGCACACTATTTCACGTGTTCGTAAAGAGCAGTCTTTGGGCTATCAGACTTTCCTTCTTCATGTTTGCAGACGTATTATCGCATTCGCGATGAGTAACCTGGGCCGCCTTAACTTTTCTTCTTCACGAATGCGGTCCTTCTATCGTGTTCGCGATGCACAAATTCCTAGGCAAGCAGAATATATTCCAAAATCGAGGGTTTCACCATTTTTATCATATTTTGACTTGTAGACCTCGATTTGGAGAGATTCTTGGGTGGGTTCTTCAGATAATTCTCTTGGGTAAGTATTCTTCACCAAGACTTAAATATATTACGTGAATTGGTCTTTTTTTAATCATTTAAATGTGTTTTTAGTTAGGAAAATTTTTGGTTTTTGAAGAAAAATTTCAAAACAAAACTTCATGATTTGAAGGACGAAATGGTATTGGAATTTGGTAAATTTTTATGGCTGAACTCATATTGGAATGGGTATTCGGATTTTATAAAATTTGTTAGGTTCCGAAGTGCGGGCCCGGGGGGTGACTTTTGGACCGATTTTTAAATTTTGTTAAAGACTGAAACTTTAGGATTCGGAATAGTTCCTTATGTATTTTATTTGTGCTTTGAAGTTAATTTAGTTAGATTTGAGCCGTCTGGAGATTTTTTCACCCAAGAAGAGCATTTTTGAGTATCGTGTGTCGTCTTTGAGGTAAGTATCTTGTCTACCCTTATGCGGGGACTTTATCATAG
Organism: Nicotiana noctiflora; assembly: GCA_032618575.1. NCBI lineage: Eukaryota > Viridiplantae > Streptophyta > Magnoliopsida > Solanales > Solanaceae > Nicotiana > Nicotiana noctiflora. The sequence goes on from JASVEL010004423.1 coordinate 96,326, forward strand.
GATTTGAGTCTTCTATGTTGATTGTAGTTCGTGTACGTGAGGTGAAGAGTGCGTGCTCGAACTTATTTGTGGAAAAATTGGTCATTTAGGGTTCTTAAGTCTTTATACATTGTGTAGGAATGTGTTCTTGACATGACTTCCTATCTATTTGTTTCACCTCTACATGTTTAAGTGGAATTAATTTTTTCATGATTCACTTATATTTCCTAATTGACCTAATTGATTTGACTGAAGAATTTTTCCTCACCTATTATCATGCTATCTTTTCATAGTTGCTTATCTTATTTGAGTATTTCACTACCCCTTCAAAAATTGTTTAGTCTCGAGTAAAGCTAAGATCATCTTTCCTTAATTGAATTTTCGAATATCCTCAAAATTTGTCCAACCTTAAAAGGAGTTTAGATAATTTATATCTTGTTGACTTGCCTTTATTTGGGACTACTTGACTCGTGTTGATTTCCTTGTTATTGACTTGTATATTGTGGGATCGTAGCTATATGTTAGATTTCCTGTGGTTGAATTATTCCCTTTATTACAACATTCTTTTCTGTGGTTATTCTTTGTGAGCTGGATCTACCATTTCCTTGTGATTTGTAGTCCTTAAGCTGATTTACTTGTCTTACCTTGTACTATTGTCATTTGTTGTTGTTTTATGTATTGCAGTGATGTACGAGCTTTCTGTTGTGTTATAATTGTGGTTTTTAGTTGCGTTGCATCCTTACTTTGGGACTACGGATCGGTGATCCGGGCGATCCCTTGCATATTTACTTTTGGGACTACGGGACTGCATCCGGAAAATTTCCCTACATATTTACTTTTGGGACTACGGGACTGCACCCGGGAGATCCCCCTATATTTTTACTTCTAGGACTATGGGACTGTACCCGGGAGGTTCCCTTGTACATATATTGATTTTGGCTGTAGTGCAGGATAATAAGAGATCCCCCAGTACATATATTAAGGATACCAAGAGATCCCTAGCACATATATTGAGGATACCAAGCGATCATCGGGATACCAAAAGATCCCCAGCACATATATTTAGGATACCAAGAGATCCTTATTACATATATTGAGGATACCATTATATCCTCGGGATACCAAGAGATCTCTGGCACATATATTGAGGATACCAAGAGATCCTTGGGATACCAAGAGATCCCCAGCACATATATTAAGGATACCAAGAGATCACTAGTATATATATTGAGGATACCAAGAGATCCTTGGTACATATATTGAGGATACCAAGAGATCCTCGGGATACAAAGAGATTTTCCAGCACATATATTGAGGATATCAAAAGATCCTCGGGATACCAAGAGATCCCTAATATATATATTGAGGATACCAAGAGATCCTCGAAATATCAAGAGATCCTTAGCACACATAATTACGTTTGCAACTACGGGACGATATCCTGGGAGATCCCCTGCAAAAATCATTGTATTCTGAGCTGATGTTTCCATTGATCTTATCCCCGTGTAAACATTATACATGTTGTCTATTCCATTCTTTATACTTACTAGGTGGTGCGAACTGTGTTTGGCTACTCGCGCAAGCATACACGTGGTTAATCACCCTTATCGGGTAGGAGGCTCTTTGAGATTTCTGAGTATAGGCGCACCCCTTGTTTATTTTCCTTCCATATGAGAATGACTCTTTGGGCACGTGAGTCATCGGTATGATTATGAGGTGTGTTGAGGGCACATGATGTCAAGTATTAGGGTTCAGGTATTGAGACCGGTATTGTATGATTATGAGATAAGGTGTCAAAGGGTGACTTATATACGAAGGATTATCTTTTTTTGAAACAATTATATTTGAAAGCATTATTTGAAAGCAAATGGAGCGCACCAATACCTTCTGCTGAGGTGATAGCCTACTTGGAGGACTCTTGACCTATCTATCAGGACCTGCGGGGATGAAATACAGCGTCCTCATGCAAAAGAAATGTCAGTTCGAATAATATATCGAGTATTTAAGGCACATAAATAAGTACATAACTTACATGGGAGTAAATGATTCAACCTGTAAGTCGGGATAACTCTATAAATCATGAAATAATTATAATGTCATGCATATACGTATAAATGTCATATCATGCATAGGTACATGTTTCATAATATCATCAGGTCTCTGAGGGCATCCCATTATATCATCTCGGCCACTGTGGAAAAAATCATTAATGTATATCAGTTGATCAGGTGGTGGTATGTATATAACACCATAACCTTTTCCATATCCCATATACGTATATATACATATATATATATGCGCATATATAGCACATGTATAACTGAATGCAATGAATTAGAAGTACGTCAATAAAATCTATCGGAACGTCATAAGACAATTATGACTTTGATAAATATCATGAATTAAACTTTATCAACTTACGTATTTTTTGAGATCCATGAACAGATGATAGAATAATAAGATACATGAAAATACACGAACATAGTCACTTCTAATACTTCTATGAATAGAGTCATTTATGGAAATTGCGCATTTACTCGTTTTGTTTGTATGTACGGATCATGCCAAACGGAAAGAAGGGATAGCCTTAACATACCTGAGTCGATTCTCTTGACAATTCCTCTAACATACATTAATTGTGACATAACACGTGACGACAAAATCGGAGTAGGGAAAAATCCGTATAAAATTTTATTCTAGCAAATCACGTTGCTATCGCCTAATCTTGTATGAATTTTGTGGCTTCGTGTTGCTTGTTTTGGACATACTTTTGTGTATGTTTGCTGAAGAAATCATGTTTCCATCTACTCCATTAGAGAATCAATACACCAAATATGTTCTTTCTGAGACGAAAAGTGGTTCATTTCTTCTTCTTCATCAAATGGATTGTCGTTGTAATAATGTACAGTGGACAGATCTAGAAATGTGGTTTTGAAGGTAAAATCTTGAAGAAGTAGGGGTTTAGATTTAGGGGGTGGGTAGATCCAATTATGTATTAATCATAATGAATTGATATGTTGTAACAAATTTGTTTTTTGGTTTGTTCTTCCTTTTTGGGGAAATTCATGTGATAGAAAAGAAAATAAAAGGCATGTGAGAAGTTATTCCCAATTAATACACCAACCAAGTGGTCATCCAAATGTCCTTTACGTGGCAATTCAAGTTCTTGACTCGTCATGCACATTTGTGCCACTTGGCTTGGCTTAATGCCATGTGGCAATCTAAAAAATATCCTTACCACTTAATCAATTATCCAATAATTAAGAATTATCTCAATTTACTTAAAATATTACTCACTATCATAGTCATGTGGTATCTTATATGTTATTAGTCTATAAATATCGGGTATTGTTGGTGAAAATATGATTACAGTTGAAAATAAAATAAAATGAATAAAATATCTTCAGGCTGAGACGCGGATATCTCACTCTCTTTAAGGAGATTCAAGCCCACTGCAGCAAAATTTTTTCACTGGTCCAGCAGTAATCCTCTTGACCTGTCTCCCCCAGGATACAACAGCCTGATCACGTCGTATGACTCGAACAAACTCTCTACAAGTTGTTGACTCCAAAGCTCCACCAAGATGAACACCTTCTTTCAACAAAAGTAAAAAAAAAAAAAACTCTTCTTCTTTTTTCACAACTTTAACCTCACTTTATAGAAATACTCTACAATTATTTTTTCATACCACAATATGAAAGAAAGATTTCTATTTATAGTGTAAGAATTCTTCCTTGAATTAAATTGGAAAAAAATGGGTAATAAGTTATGATATCATGGAGAACATGGAATAATTAGTGGTAGAACATGGGAGAAGAGTTACAAAAGAATTATGGCTATTTTTTACTTCATGGAGTAGTGGGAGTTATAGGAGTTATAGCCATTTTCTACATCATGGAGTAGTGAGAGTTATATGAATTTATTTTAATTAAATGCAATTACACTAACATGTATCCTAGCTTAGACTGTATTTATCCCCAAATTACCAAACTTTGACAGAACTCATTTTCTTCGATTTGCTTACCCTCTCACCTTCACAAATTAACTTATCATAATACCAAAACAAATCTCTTTCCTGAGCTTACATTGATTAACTTACGATGAAATATTAATATAAAAAAATACGGGACGTAACATCTCATTTCCGAGCTCTCCTCAATTTATTTATGGTGCACTTTCATAAATGAAAATATAGGGTGTAACATTTAGATCGTGACAAGTTGGTATCTAAGCCCTAGTTTGCATAGGACTCATGAGTCATGAGCTAGCTTGGGAGACTCTCGACGATCGAAGTAGAGACATTTGTACTTATCTTCTAGAGGCTATAAGGCTATAAGAAACTTTACTTTCTTTCTTTCTATGTCGTGTGACTTTGTTCTATCACGAGGTTTGAATCTTTCTTCTCTTATTCTCTCATATATGGTGAGGACTCGTGCTTCATCCATGACCGAGCAGGAGCTAAAGCCTCAGGTTGTAGCCACTACCAGGGGTAGGGAACAGGGCAAGGGCAGAGGCATAGGTGAAGGTAGAGCTAAGGCTAGAGCATACACAGCAGCACCCGTAGTCGAGCCCCAAATTGCTCAAGATGACGAGGTTCCAAATTAGGCTAAGCCAGTAGAACTAGCTCTGGTCCTGGAGAAGTTCATTGGTACCCCATTACTTCAGGACGTCTTAGTCCACGTAGTTTGATTTATGGAGCGTATGGCTCAGGCCAGTGTGTTTATAGTGGCACCAGTCATTTCTCCGACTAGGGAGAGCGCTCAAACTCTCTCTACTCATACTCCCGAGTTAATGGCCCATGGTTATCACACCCTAGAAATTCTACTAGTTGGGATAATTTGGCCTATTATTGCTATATAGCTCGTGGACAGGCCATCGGTATCAACTGATAAGCTGAAAATGTTGGATAAGATCACTAAGTTTTCCCCCCTCACTTTAGCGGTCATGACTTATTGGACTATTGCCATGAGATTTTGTGCAATTTGGGACTAGTGGAGTTCAATAAATTAGATTTCACCATCTTTTACATACATGGTTCTGCAGAGAGGTGGTGGTAGGTTTATGAGTTGGGCCACGGGCGGATCCATAGTATCGAGTATGGATTCCAAGGAACCTAGTAACTTTTACTTGAGCCTTGTATTTGTACTAATAAACTTATTAAATGTATAAGTATTTTAGTTTGGAAACCATAAGCAAAATCAGGTGTTGGTTCAGTGGCATAAGAAGGAACCATCTTAAGCTATGTTCATGAATACTTGGCGAGGGTTTGAATCCCTTTGAACATTTTTTAAAGTCACTGTTGTTTTTTTCACCAGAAAGCACCCATAGGCACCTTTCCAGCAAACATTAAAAACTTTCTCACTTGCTTAAAGTACCACTTTTCCCAAATGTTGGGAACCCACAAGATTCAAATCCTAGATCCACCTCTGAGCTGGGCATGCCAGCAGGATCACCTCTTCTCACACGGGCTCAGTTGTCACAGTTGTTCTTGGAGAAATTTATTTCATTCAAGCATCTTTAGTAGAGTAGCATGACTGTCACTCGGTGTGAGACTAGATTATTAGATTTGTCTCATCATGCACCTACTTTGATCCCTACTGAGAAGGAGAAGGTATGAAGTTTCATCGAGGGTGTTACACATGGCATCAGACTTCAGATGACCTGAGAGGCCGAGACTAAGATTTCTTTTACTCAAGTAGTAGTGCTCGAAGGATTGAGCACATTAGAGGCCAGGAAAGGGAGGTGACCTTTGACAAGAGGCCCCGTCTTTTGGAGGATTCAGTGGTGCCTCATCTGTGGGCAGGGGTTTCGTTGGTAAAGGCCATCATATCGGGCCACTACAATGTAACAACCCGATAGATCTTTTGGATTACTAGCTTTTTTTTTTTGTGTGTTTCGAGATCTGTTGTAGCTCTATTTGATGATTATGACTTGCGTGCGTGGTCCATGCCGGTAAAGTTTAAATGTAAAATTTTGAATAAAATATGAGTTTTGACTTTAAATGTGACTAGAGTTGACAATGGTCAACGTTTTTGGTAAACGACCTCAGATTAGTCTTTTGACAATTTCAGTAGGTTTGTAAGATGATTTTTGACTAGTACATATGTTTGGTTGGCGTCTCACGTGACTCGAGGACATTTCGGTGCTTAATGTAAAAAGTTGTAAATTTGAGTTTAAACTTTGAAAATTTTGAGTTTTAGTGAATGATTCTTAATTTTTTATATTAGTTTGATGATTTAAGCTTGAGAGTGAGTTAGTATGACATTTTTATACTTGAGTTGATGTTTGTATCGGCGTCCGAGGGGCTCGGGTAAGTTCCAGATAGGTTGTAAACTGATTTTGGCATAACAAGTATCTGCTAGTGTAACTAGGTTGCAGGCTCGCATTTGCGAGATATTGTTCACAAACGCAAGCCTAGAATTTGCAAAGTGCTAGCTCGCATTTGAAATTGGGATGGGATTGGGAAGCTTCACATTTGTGAATCATGTGTCACATTTGTGAATCATGTGTCGTATTTGTGACACTGGGGAGTCTGAGGTTTCTTCGCAATTGCGGAGCTTGGGTCGCTTTTACAGAAGATGCAATTTTCAAATGCGAAGATATCAGCACATTTGTGATATCAAGGAGGATCAAGCACTGCTTTCTTTTATGAATGTCGTAATTGTGAGGTTTGCAGTTGGGTATAAGTTGGGAATTTCTGGACTTATCTCATTTAACATTATTTTTTAGACCTAGACTCCATGGAGACGATTTTTGGAGAGCTATATCTTCCCAACTTCATAGGTTAGTAACTTTAACTTGCTTTCATTCAATGTCCACTACCCTTTCATGAATTTCATCATCAAATATATGATTCTTAGAGTAGAAAGTGGGATTTTTGGGTAGAAATTAGGAATTTTATAAATTAAGATTTAGACCTCCAATTGATATCAGATTTGAAACAAACCCAACATACTCGGGCTCGAAGGTGAATGGGTAATCGAGATTTGGTCTTAGTTTGGGATTTTAACTGCGTACCCCAGTTGACTTTTTGTTAACGTTTTATAATTATATTAAAGATTGAACCTTTTTCATTTGAGGGTTATTTCTAAGGCTTGTTTTGACTTGTTTGAACAATAATTGACTAGATACAGTTGGTTTGAAGGCTTGTTCTAAAGGAAAAGCAGTGTTGGATTGTTGGTTGTGTTCTTGAAAGAGAAAAGTGTCTTGGTTAACCTTGATTTACGGTAAATAAGATATAATTGAGTCTATTTGCTATGTGATCTATGTGTTAGACTCGGTGTATATGCGGGTACTGTGGGATAAGCATACGGGTAGGGTTAGCTTTATTTGTGCCATATTACTTTTCTATTATCTCTTCTATGCTTTAGATAGATTGTATAATTCTATAATGTCTCGTATTCATGTTATTTCTTATGTTAGAATTATTGAGATGCTGACCATTGAGAACATTAATTGGTTGTTGGTGCTAAATTATTGGCAAATTCTCATATGACGAGTTGTATTCAAATATTATCATCGATATTGAATATGTTTACCACCTTGCTTGGTATTGTGTTGTATGTTATGCTTGGTGAGGAAGAGTAAAATACACGAAGGGTGTTGCTTTGCTTGTGAGGAATAGTGAATATGCACAAAGGGTATTTCTGTACTTTATTCATATATTGATATCATTACACGAAGGATACTTCCGTGCTTGAGTGAAAGTGAGGGTATGCATGAAGGGTGTTTCCATGCTTTCTATTATATCATGAGGATGAGAGTAAAAACATAAAGGTTGATGTCGTACCATTTTGTTGATTTTATTTCTCTCTACTTTGACATTCAGAATGTGGACTTAGTGGTATGGCTTTGTTACTTACATTTGAAAGGTTGTTCAGAGTTGAGGTTTACACCGTGACACTTTACCTTACTTTCCCATTTTATGCCCCTATCCTTATGTACTTGTTATCCCTTTCAATTGTTCCCGTTATTGTAATTGATACTTTACCTATTATTTTGTTACTTCTTGATATATAATTGTAGAGGTTTATTGTAGGTGCTTTGTCTTAACCTCAGGAGAGGTAGGGGCAGGCCGAAGAAGTACTGGATGAGGTGATTATGCAAGATATGCAAATTCTCCATATTATCGAGGAAATGACCCTTAATAGGAAGGTGTGGCGTTTGAGGAATAGAGTAGAAGGTTAGGTGGCTGAGTGGCTGAGTTGCATTTGATGTGTCATGTCAGCAAGATGGTGTGTTTGGTCATAAGAGGTCGTTGGGATCATTTATGAATACAAACAGATTTGATTTTAGCATGTTTGATGGGTTAATATCGAGGTTCGGTTAAAATTTTGCTATAGTAAGCCAGAGGGGAGATGGCCTCATGAATGGTTAATCTGAGAAATGGTTACGGTTTATTGCGCGTTTTAGTTATCATTGGCAGTATATGAAAGTGTTAGAATGAGACTTTAGTCGATAAAAGTTTCTCTATCGGTATTTGGGTGTTGTGTACAATTGCTGTGAATAGAATTTACTACTACGAGCATTAGAGTTATGTGGTTTATCATATAATGGCATCGGGGTGCAGATATGGGTTATTACAGCTGGTTCGGACTTATTCAGGGTATAAATGTGAGATTTTGATCTTGTGGATGATTTCTATAGTGGAAATGTGGTTCTATGGTTTATGGACTAGGATAAATTGTGAAATTTTAGCTATATTGTGTATCGAACCTATGTGAGATAGGGTGACGTGGGATCACCTCCAGGTATATGATTGGTAAGGTTGTTCGACTATTGGTTGGCTTTTAGAACAACTATGGGTACGTTCGAGGATAACGTGTGTTTAAGTGGGGGAGGATGTAACGATCCGACCAGTCCTTTTGAGATTTTGCGCTTTGATCGCAAGTTCTCGGGCATGACTTGCCCCGTGTTATGTATTGTGACGATTGTTGGTTTTGGGTTTTAGGAAAATTTGGAATGAAATTGAAAGAATCATTCCAGTTGAAAGCTTCGAATTCAAAAGGTTTGACCGAAAGTTAACTTATTTGTATACGAGCTTGGATCAGAGTTTTTATGATTTTGTTATCTTCGTCGAGTGATTTATGACTTAGGATCATGATCGAAATTTATTTCGGAGGTCCGGTGTAGAACTAGGCTTGAATTGGCAAAGTTAGTACAACAACAACAACAACTGCCCAGCGTATTTCCACAAAGTGGGGTCTGGAGAGGGTACTACGTACAGAAGCCTCAGCCCTACCCGAAAGGGTAGAGAGGCTGTTTCCAATCGATCCTCGGCTTAAGTGAGATTTTGATCAGATAGTCGGAATGGAATTCTGAGTGTTGTTGTAGCTTTGTTATGTGATTTGTGATGTGTGTGCAAAATTTCAGGTCATTCGGACGTCTTTTGGTTAGGTTTTTGACCGAATGTGTGTTTCTGATATATTAGAAGAACTTAGGCTTGAATTCGATGTGAATCGATGGTTTTGGTGACGTTTGAGGTACTTTAGTGATTGCAAGATGTTTGAATGAGGTTTTAGGATGCGTTAGTGCTTTTGGTTGAGGTCCTAGGGGCCTCGGGTGAGTTTTGGATGGTCAATGATCATTTTTGGCTTTGATGAGTTGCAGATTTCTCATTTTAGATGTTTCACAGATTTATCTCTTCGCGTTCGTGAGTGGGGCCTCGCATTCGCGAAGAAGGATGTGAAAGGCAGGGATTTAAGCCTTCGCGTTCGCATAAGGTGTCTCGCGTTCGCGAAGGATAAGGGGGTATGTGCTTTGCGTTCGCGGGGGACGGTCCGCATTCGTGTATAAGGAACTAACCAGGGAAGTTGCCCTTCGCGTTTGCGTATGTGGAGTCGTGTTCGCGTAGCTTTGGGAAATTATATCTTCGTGTTCACATGAGTAAGGACGCGTTCGCATAGGGCTAATTTTGGGAGAATAAATGTTATGCTTCGCGTTTGCGAGACAGTAGTTGCGAACGCGATGAAAGATTTCCAGGTCTGGGCAGAAAGTTTATAAGCATTTCATCCGCGATTTTTAGCTAGTTTTCCTCCATGGTTGATCATTTTTAGAGCTTCTTTGCAGAGATTAAAAGGGTTTCAAAGGGAATTGATTGGAGGTAAGATTTTTTAACTTAAAACTCGTTTTTATTGTAGATCCACCTAGAAATTCATGAAAACTAAGCCTAAAATTAAAAAACTAGGGCTTGAGATTTTAAAATTTGATGGGCCATTTGAACTTGGATTTGAGAGTTCTTGATATGTATAGACTCGTGGCGAGATAAGGAACCCATTTATATAAAAAGTTTTGAGTTTTGAGAAGTGGTTCTGGGGCTCGGGTTTTGGTAATTTCGGGATTTGTGCCCGTTATTAATTGTTTTCGCTTGGGCTTTATTCCCTTAGCATGTTGTGATGTATTCGCTTTGATTTTGAATAGATACGACGCGCGTGGAGACCGATTTAAGGGGTAAAGGCATCGCGAGCTAGAGATTTTACCAGTTCAAGATGAGTAATGATTGTAAATGATATCTTGAAGGTTGAAACCCCGGATTGCACACCGTAGTGCTATATAGAGGTGACTTACACACCAGATAACGAGCATGGGGTAGAACATCGTTAGGGATTGTGACTTGCTCTGTCCCGATTGTTGATATTACCATGTATTTGACTGAAACTTATTTGATATTATCATGATCTGGGTTGATTGCCATATTTGGGCTTCATGCCAATTATTTGAACCCTTCAGGGATTTTTATCACCCTTTCCTCACTATTTGATATATTACTTGAACTCAGTCATGTTGATTATACTGTTTTTGCAAACTCAGCCGTTTTAATTGAATTTTGAGACTTTATTGATATTTCACTGTCGTATGGGCTGAGAACTATTATTTTATTGATGCGCGAGGGGATTATGATATTTTTCTGGACTGCGTGGTGCTTTCAGGCCTTGAGAGTGAGGTAGGGGGGCTTTCAGGCCTTGAGTGATATGTGAGGAGGATTTCATGCCTCGATTGACATATGAGGAGGCTTTCAGGCCTCGAGTGTGATGTAAGAAGGCTTTCAGGCCTTGATTTATATGCCACGAGGTGGCTTGATATTGCGCTTGAGCCGTAAGGGGCCCCTCCCGGAGTTTGTACACCCCTAATGAGCGCGGGTACCCATGTGATGTGATACTGAGCCCGAGGGACTTATACTATTCTGAGTGATATGATACTGTGCCCGAGGGGCTGGTACTATTCTGAGATATTGCCTGAGGGGCAGACTTTATGTGCTCATCTTGCATATCTATTTGCCTTTTTACAATTATACTGTGGTATTTGTGCCCGAGGGACGGATTTTTCTATGCTTATCAACACGAACTATTTTGAAACCATTTTCATAATTATTGAAAAGATTATTTTCAAAAATGATTTGAACTGAGCCAAGATATTTCTAAAGATTTCATATATTTCACTGTTTTCTCAAAAAATTGTACCCAGATTCTATACAGCATGTAGGTTGCTTTACGTGATTTCTTGAATTCTCAGTTATTATTTACCTTTATTACTCGTTGAGTTGGAGTACTCACTGTACTCCAGTTGCAAGTATTTATTCCCCCGGTAGTGGGTATTGGCTGCGTGGAGGCGGTGTTGTAGAGGTTTAGCGAGGTGACTGCGAGCGTTCGCAGTACCACTATCTTTCTATGTTATTCACTATTCATGTTCAGTGCATTTTCTAGACTTGTAAAGTAGAATAAAATTCTTATAGATGCTCATGACTTGTGACACCCCGATTAGGGCTATGTTGGGTTGTAATTTTGTTAATTAATATCATTAAATCATATTTGAACCGTTATTGAACTGATTAACTACTTGAAAGTGGTGTTCTAAATGGCCTGCTGGACTTGTCTTCACGAGAGACGCTATCATGACCGGAGCGAGGTTTGGATCGTGACAAGTTGGTATCAGAGCCTAAGTTACTAGGTCTCACGAGTCATGAGCAGGTTAATTACCTTTTGCATGTCAGAAATAAGCAGGTTTGTGATAAAAAAAATAAAAGTATCAGTTCTGTTTCAAAGAAAATATCAAAACATATGAAAATCATATATAAAGATAGCATATTTAATTACCTTTTGCATGTCAGAAATGAAAGTAACATTTGACCTAGTTTTCAAATTCAAAGGCAGTTTCAAATGCTCCATAAACAAATGCATCTCCTGTTATTTTCTTCGTCCACAACTGCCCAAGCAAGTAGATAAATATAGTTCATACAGTCTTGTCCAATTGCCACCAACAACTGACCTTTGCACTTTCCTTTCAAGAAGGTACCATCCAAACCAATAAGTAGTCTCAATCTATTTTTCCAACCTTCTTTCGGAGCTTGGAAGCAAGTGTATATTCTCAAAAATATTTTTTTCCTTCTTCAAGTGCATCCTTCGATAGGTTAAATACAAAGTCAATTCTTGGATTTGTATGTCTAATTTCTTTTCCATAAGCTCTAACTTGTTATACTCATCTCTAAAGCTTCCCTATAGCCTCTCAAAGGTCAATCTTTAGCCCGTTTTAGCTTACTTTTACACATTCACCTGAAAGGTATTCTCCAACTGCCCTCTCATATCTTTTACAACATACTTAGGATTGTTCTGCACATGCTTCTTGAAATACAAAGCTAAAATTTTGTAACCAACTCTAGGATTATCATAACAATCATCACATATATGTTTGGACTTCAATGTTTTGATTCTACAAGTAGATGTATTCTTATCCTTTGAAACAAGACACACAAATGACAACTAGTTTGACAAATGTATCTAACTCTAGTTATATCACTTTTTTTTTACTTTAAGCTTCTTCTTATTAACTAAAACATAAAAGCCCACCACCTCTCTTGCTTCATTGATGTCCTTGAAGGACATTCCCAGTTCCAACTCTCTATAATGTTCATGCCCATTAGTCAAAACTCTTCTTTTATTCTATGCCAATTTCATCAAAATCATTGCTACCACTTTCATTACCTTCCATTTCTTCTAACATGTCATATCAAGTTCATATTCAATATAAGTCCCAACATCAATATCAACAATATATGACTTAGTGTGATGGATAATATTAGGGATAAACATACTAAGATTATACTCATCGACGACAAAGAAATCATGCACCTTGAACTCCTTATATATGAGAAATTTAAGTACCTTAGTTCCTTTCTGATTTTCTACCAAATAATACCTTCCAGATGCACTAATTACCAGCATCTACTTAACAATAAAATACCCTAATTTGGAAGTGAATTCTTCACAAATGTCCTTATAGGAAAGTTAATGTGCTTCATAATGAAGCCAAGGGTGCATAAGTCTTTTATTTGTAGACTAGTTTAGGTGAAATGACCCAATTGCCACCATAATGGAATAAAACATCAGCTTCTTCAATAATCTTCAATTAGCACATGCAACAAAAAGGAAAGGGCAAACACAAGGGGACCACCTCAGTGTTGAAAGCAATAGTTCAAAAATTATATATAGAAAAGGGATGATGGTCGACCAAGGACATATATGTCATTTCATAAATATTTTATGTTTGTATTTTTTAAATATAAAATACACATGGATCTTCCATTTCTCTAGCCACAACTCTCCTTTAAATACACTACACATGTGTTGATTAGACTATTTGTGTAGTGTAAATGCTCATTTATAATATTTTTCTTATTTTGGAAAATTATTAATTTTTTTTTATTTAAATAGAAGTTTACATAGAGAAAATAAAATTAATTTTCAAATAATACAACAACAAAAAGAAGTATCCTATATTTACAAGATTTTTATATTTACCCAGTTACCCTACTATCTTAAAACAATTTGAAAATAAAAATTAAATAATTTTCATCTTCTATATTATTTGAAGACGATTTCAAACTAAATATTTTTATATTCAAAAGTAATTTTAAAATATATAGCTTGTTAAGCCTCAAAAGTTAATTACCTTAACACCAATAAAATAATAATTTTAATAAAATTACAATATTGGGCCCGTATACGGGCCTTTCCTCATCTAGTTCAAAAATAGAGTTAAACCATAAAAAGAAATTAAAAAACACCTCACAAAGAGATTCATTCTGAGATTGAATTAAAAACCCTAAAAAAAGATTCATTTATTTTGGGACCACCAACCCGACACAAACATATATATACTATAATAAACAAATATATAAAGACACAAAACATATGAATAAACTAATAATATGGTCATAATACCAAGAAATATCACATGCAACTCTATTCTCCTTTTTTAACTACAAACCTCTACGACTTTACACTACGGTTGAAATGCAAAATAAACCAGTAAAAAAAACTTACATTGACAAAGGACGACAAGTTCAACACCAAATCTTCAAGCTTTGATTGGAGATGAACACAACTCCAGAACACTAGCTCATCGTTTGATTTGTGAATTTAGTAGAAAGAGAAATGTAAAATGGTTAAATGGTAAAAAAGACGAGGGGTTAACTTGTTAATTTAGTGGGTTAGGTAAAAATTGGGGGTGGGCCAGGGGTAGGGGTAGGGAAATAAGAGGGGTTGGAGTTTTTTAAATCTATGTGGCATTTTAAATTATATTTGGGATTTTTAATAAGTTAAATATAATTTTACGTGGAGACATTTTTGAGCCCATTTGTAGACGACAAGGTATACAAGGGACTAACTTATTTTCTTATTTGTCTTTGCAATGCAAGTCGTGCTTGATACAATGGAATAAAGTGTCTTCAACTGGCGGGTCCAAAATCAAACCAGCCAGGTCCCGTTTGCCACCAACGTTTCCCAAATACATTACTATTTCCCCTCCTTACCCGCTACTGGGTGGCGCTCTCCTTCTCACTCCTCCTTTCCTATGCAGAGTGCAGATCCACCTCACCATTCAACTCCCTCTCTCCATTCGTTTGATCCAAAAAGCGGTAACGACAATTCTTCATCATCAACACTACTTATTCAGAATTTCAGATCTGCTCACATTCTTGAATTAGATCACATACACAAAAATGGATTTAAGGCCTTCCCCATCATCGGGAAGGTACGAAAGTAGTAGCAGTACCAAAAAGCCATATTTATCCAAATCAGTATCCGATGCCAATAGCCATAACCAAAGTTTAGCATCCATTCTTAACAACCCACACGCCGGTAAATCAGATGGATGGTGGTGGCCCACTTCCTCATCCCTTCCCGTCGTTCCTGAATTCGCCCCACTAAACCCACTTCCTAAACCCGGATCTGATTTAACCCGAACCGATTTCACCCCTTACATTGCCTCCTTTTCCGACCCCTTTACCCGTTTTCACGATATCCAAACCCACACTAAATCCACCCTCCTCCTGGACGATCAAAATGGCGAAAATGCCCTCGTAGCGTGCCTTCGCGAAGTGCCCTCTTTGTACTTCAAGGAAGATTTTCAGTTAGAGGATGGCGCCACGTTTAAATCCGTGACGGCAGAGAATTTGGTTGTGCAAGAGAAGTTGTCGCAGTATTTGGATGTAGTGGAATTGCACTTGGTTAGGGAGATTTCGTTGCGTTCGAGCTCCTTTTTTGAGGCGCAGGGGCAACTGGAGGATCTGAATTCAAAGATCGTTGAAGGTTGTAAGAGGATCAGGGAATTGAAAGAGACAATAAGGCTGCTGGATACTAATTTGGTGGGGCCTGCTAGAAAGTTGCAGGAGTTGAATTTAAAGAGGAGTGATTTGGTTGCACTTCAGAACAAGCTCAACCTCATTATATACGTTAATCAAGCTTTATCAACTCTCAATTTGGTATGTTGATTTCAAAGAACATTTATATCTGTTTCTTAATTCTGCGAACAATCTGCGTTTGTGCTTACGTCTATGTAATACTATTATTGATAATGGCACTAATTGTAAGAATGACAGTAGAGAAACGTATATTTATAATCTTCTTTGGTAGAGGAAAGAAGTTGCACTTATGTATCTCCTCGTGTATAACACAAGCCACGGTTCGTTGAAGGTTTTGGAGAACGCCCTCTTTTGTGATGCTGCTGGAATAGTGTTAGTGAAATATACTCTCTAGTTGACAGCACTAATATTTATGAGAAAAACATGAATATATTAGGATTCAAAATTTCTTATTAGGTGTTGCTTGAGGATACATTATAAGGTTATGATAATAAGACTCTTAGCTTTTAGGAATATTGGGAGTTTTTGGTAACTTGAATCTGAGTGGTTTATTTGGTAGGTTGTGGTAGTTAAACTTGAGGTTATATATAAAAGAGTGAGTAGAGGTCTTCCGTGGAAGAGTTAATGTAAAAAGGGTTAATAAAAGAAACTTTCCTACAAATACAATCTTGCACTTAGAAATCGACCCGATGATGCACTAACAACTTGTTTAGATGGTTGTTCCTCATTGTATCGTATTATATTGTTATCTTAAAACAATGTTTGTTTTGATTGTTATTAAAATTGGTTGTATTGTATTGTTAAATTCATTGTTCCGGAACAATGAAAAGTCCCATTTTTTGAAACAACAGATTTGGTATGGTGGGATTCTTTCCTATTTTTTTTTTCTAGTTATGCCTTAACTTATTACTCCACAATTCTATTTTACCCTTTATCTTTTTTTTTTCTATTTAACTCCAAATCTCCGACCTATAACCTATATTGTTTTTTTCCTAACTAATGTTAAAGGTGTTTTGCCGCCTTTTGTTTTATTTTTTTCTTCTAATTTGCTTTTAACTCAATTCTAATTAGCTGTGCTCATTTATTTTGCCTTCTTATGTCTCGCTCCTTTGTGATACTTTCTTAAGGTGTTTTGCTTTTTTCAGTTTAAAAAAAAAATTATTTTTATACATAATTTTTGATAAATTTAATATTTAAACAATTGAGGGTATTTTAGTAAACTTATCCAGTACAGTACGATATAGTCAAGCCAAATAATAAAATATTATTTAATAATAACAAACAATAAAATCTATCCAAACATAGTATTCATAAACGATACGGTACAATACGATACAATACAATACAAAACATTATAAAACGATGGAGAACAATGATCCAAACAGAGTATTAAAGTAAAGTGACCGAAGATACGTAGAACTTTGTTGGTGTGTTGAAAACATTGACTTTAGTAATAGAATAGCTTTTGGAGCTTTTGGTGGATATGCTAACCAATTCCCCCTCCGTTTCAATTTATATGACGTAGTTTGACTCGGCACGGAGATTAAGAAAAAAAAAAGACTTTTGAAACCTGTAGTCTTAAACATGCCATAATATTACTATGTGGACTAAATTGTAACTCGATTCTTACTTTGGGGTGGAGGTCTTCCATGGAAGAGAGGTAAAGCTGAAAAGTCTCGGGTATCCCTATATTGCTTGTACCAAAAGTTAGGGACGCAAGAAGGAAATCAAAAGTGTATACCAGAATGATTGAGAGAGAAGATGGGTAAAAGACTGACTACCACTAACAAGTCTTTCATAGGAGATAGAGATCAGACACAGACAAAAATGCTATTATTCAGCTTTAATCATGAAGAAAACGTACCAATATCTTTGCACATATGCACAAGAGAGAAACTTCAGCTATATTCTTAAAATTAGGTCTACAGGAGTAAAGGAATCATGAAAATATAAGGTTTAGAAAAGCATGCATCCAAATAGTATTCCCTATAGAGGTCTGGAAGCGCCTTAAGGCTTTGAGAAATTGGAGTATGGAAGCTATTCGTTGATAAATGAAGGAGAGGAAAGATACCAAATGAGTATCAAAGAGTACCTTGATTTCGATATATATGACCAAAGGATATAAGTAGAGTTGTACAAGCTATATGTATACAAGATTGTCTTTCCCAGAAAACCATATCTTTTTGTAAGGTTATTCTACCTTTTGGTATATTTCTTGTATACGAGCACGTTTTGCTCTTCTTTTAATGAAATTTGTTACTTTATCAGAAGAAAATAGAGTTGTACCAACTATAGACAATAATCGTATGATTCGTAGAAGAAACTTTGAAAAGAGTAACAGAGCATAGACTATAAAGGTGACAGAATTAGTTTTATGCATCATACATCTACAAATGGGGACTATATTTTTCCTAAGAAGATTGATGAAAATGTAGAGAGACAGAATGATCTACACAAGATATTCCTTGATGTAGATAAAGCATAAGATAAAATTGCATAAGATAAAATTTCAATAGAAGTCCTCTGGTTAGTGTTGGAGAAGACACGTATACCCAAATATACAAATTCCACAAGAGTACGTGCAAATGAGCCATTACAAGTATGAGAATCATGGTACAATATGTAGGAGTTTAACTGCGGATCTACACTATGGTTCGTACTTGTTTATCTTAGTATAATGAGCTAACTTATAGTATAAAGGATGATGTTAATGATGTATGCTATTTGAAGATATATTCTGTTAATTGATGAAATTATTGAGGGAGTCAACCAAAAACTTGATAAGAAGCGCTTTAGTGAGGGTTTCAGTAGAAGTAAAACAAAATATATGCACGGCAAGTATAACTATAAGAAGAATGAAGATAAGATGAGATTGAGCGGGATTACTGTATCTAAATACAAATAACTCAAATATGAGCTCAACGTTTTAGGGATAGTATGATGCGTGAATTTGTAACACAAAAAATTAGAAAAAAAATGACTGAAATAGAGAAGTTCTACAGGAGTTATATGCAATAGTAGTATATCTACCAAAGTGAAAGACAAGTTATATAGAACGGTGGTAAGATCAGCAATGTTATATGGTAATGAATGTTGGGTATTCAAGCTAAGATATCCTCAAGTTGACGAATGTCAAATATGCATGACAGTCATTTAAGATTAGACAAGATCTAAAATGACCATATCAATATTAATAGTACATAGGATAAAATAAGAGATGACTCTGGTCATGTCCAAGTAGACTTTCAAATGCAGCGGTTCATAAGTTTGACACCGTTATGATTGAATAAATGTGGTCAATGGGGTAGACATAAAATTACATGGATAGAGGCCGTCTCAAAGACCTGCTATAGTCATTAATATCCATGCAAACTTAGAATATAATAGTCGAAAAGATCTATATAGGTGATACCAACTAGTTGGGATTAGAACTTGATTATGTTTGATAAACTTACATTAGATCTAGTGATTGTTAGAATATTTTTTAGTTTGTTTAGAGATATTGTACATTTGGAGAAATTTAGAGAACCTCTAGTGTTAGATTACACCATCTTATTGGGTATTGGACTGGAACAAGTCCAACAACAACAACAACAACAACAACAACCCAGTATATTCCCACAAAGTGGGGCTGGAACAAGTTCAAATGGAGCAAAATGTATATTTGAAGATTCTTCTATCAAACACAACTAGCTCGGAATTGAGGCGTAATTATAGCATGTAATTTGACCTAGTTGAGATATAGAATGGTTATTGAACTCTAATAGTCAAAAGTAAGAAATTATATGGTACCCTTATGTTACTAACTTAAAAAAAAAAACAAAAGATGCTCTTATATTGTTTCACTTGAAGAGTGTAACAACTTTACCTTTTTTTTTTCTTTCCTTTGATTAAGTGAAAAGTTGTATTGGTGTGATGGGGAGAAATCTTGCAATCCAACAAGTATGAACGGTTCTCTACAAATAAGATCATACTATCAAGCTCACCCTCAAGCCATTGGTCTAGTGGTAAAAGCGAATTGATGTGTGGTTAGATGTATGGGACGATATTAAATCATGCAGTAGACTAAAGCCTGATATTTAAGTGGAGAAGACTTGAGGGTGGGCCTAACCCGTATATCACGTGCTACGCTTTTACCAAAAAAAGAGGGGTGAGCCCATTACCCACCGAGTTATGATCCACGTGCCACTAGCTCTCAGGGATTTCACAATTATAAAGGTCTTCGGTCTAGTGTTAAAAATGTTGCACGTGATATGTGGGTTAGGCGTGGCACGAGTTTGAAGTCTGACCCCTACCTTAGACAAAAACTTGGTGTTTAAATAGAGAAGATTAGAGGAGTGAGCCCACTACTCGCCCGAGTTTCGAACCTTATGCCACTAGTTCTCCGAGATTTCTCGATTATAAAAAAAGAGATCCACTGTCAAAGTCAAATTTAAACTCCAAAACTTAATAAAAAATAAGAAAGTTCCACTTATGGCACAAAAACATCTTCAACACCCCCAAATGCTCTTTTGTTTCTTTCTTTATGTGTTGTCCAAAAGGGCACCCAAGTGACTAAATTGCACCGAAATGATTGGAAGTGTGATGGCGTCGCTAAAGAATGTGATGACCATTTAATGTAGTTGATCTTGATCATGAAAGTTTTGATGTTTAAAGAGCGGGTGCGGGATTAATCTACTACTTCCTACGTTCCATTTTTGTAAGATACTCTTAGGGGTCGTTTGGTATGATGTAGGTATAATGCTGGTATAAAATTAATACCACCTTAATACTTCGTTTGGTTAGCAAACCAGGTATAAGTTATCCGAGAATTAAAGTTAACACCGGGATAACTTATACCTTATAAAGGGTGGGGTAATTAGCACCGATATAACTTATACATTTTTCTTACAAATTATGCAATTGTCATATGTAATACAACATACCAAACAAAGGATAAAAAACAATCCTAGCATAACTTATCCCGGCATAAGCCGTATTCAAACCAAACGACCCCTTAATGTTATGGTTCGTTCCAAACGATTGGCAACTTTTTATATTTGAAAACTCTTTAGTTTTAACTTCTCATTTTTCTCTTAATGACAAAATAGGAACAACATGACATGTTAAACACCACAAGTTTTTAAAAATGCTTTTGGTATGTTAAATACCTAGTTTATGAGTCAAAAGTTTTTCTTTAAACGCAGTGTCCTGTCACACTGTCATAGGGAATAAAATGAGAGTGCACAAGTTTATTCTGTTTTTTCGGATAACCTTGGTGTCGCTGCAAGCTTTCGTGCATCTCGGTTAGTTCCACGGCACCTGCAAGCTGCAACCTCCCACCAGCACATGTGCTGAGTAATTTTATCCACCAAGACTTGGACAAACAGGAAGAATTTTACGTAGTATTTTTACCTTTCCTGGGATTTAAACCTAATATCTCATGGTTCTCAACCCACTTCATTGACCACTAGGGCGCACCCTTGGGTGCGGGGAGCACACATTTATCTTATTTGTGTGTTGCTTTGATATAACTAGATTGTTTAGGATCTTTTCGAGCTCTGTAGGAAAGAGCTGCTGCATTGACAATCAAGCATGGAGTAATCTTGTGCTTCCTGGGATTAGTATATAATTAGCTGCAAAATGGTGATGATAGTGAACAGTTACTGGAGAATGCTGCTGAGTATAAGTAAAGAAAAGATATCACATGAAAGATATCTTTGTAATTGTTCCCTCTTTTCACTTTTTTGTTAGGGCAATTTGCAGAGGTAAGAAAGAACGTGAGAAGGAAAAATGAAATACAGTAGTACTAACCATTCAGCCATGTATGTTTAGCGGGGATCCTCGTACATATACTCAGAGCATTACTTTTAGGTACATCTTATCAGAAGAATGAGAAACCATGGTCTGAGAAAGGGAGAAGGATGTTCACTGGGATATGGAAACATTCAGTTATTCAAAAGATTATATTGTATTCAAATTGGAAAAAACTAATTGTCACCTTTTGTTTCTCGAGTGGTCAACTGAGGAGGTTCTGCTTGTGAACTAAATGCCTATGTTTTGGGTCTTGAATAATAAGTAAAAAGAACTCAGGAGACCTGAAGGAAGAGGAGGTCTTGGAGCAGGGGAATTTTTTTATTATGGAACTGAAGAAGAGGGTTTTTTTTCTAAGCCAACTGAACATTCACTAAGGGTATTCCATTGGATGGCACAATGCGAGGTTGAAAATTTTCTCTTCATTCCTCGCCCTGTATCATTCTGTTCTACAATATTTTCCCTTTTCTTTTCATGCTTGCATGGTCAAACAGTCATCAATCTTTACATGTCACTGTTTGACAGCCTTTTGAATTTCGCTTGAGTAGTTTTAATGGCTTTCAGCATGAGAAAGTTTGGGATGCTACCCCATTTGTCTATTGACAGCATGCCAGAATGGTTGCTACTTAGTATTCATCCATTTTGATTTACCTTTTCATTAAGCAGACTCAATTTTTCATCTGTGTTCAGACTTTATCCTTCATCTATTGAAAAACAATATTTACTGCATGTATTAGTCTAACCGCTATTTTATACAGCTTGTTGCATCTGCAGATTGTGCTGGAGCTTTAGATGTCACAGATGATTTGCAACATTTATTGGTACGTTACAGCTCATGTAATTTTGTGTTCATTTCCATTCTTAATTTTGTGGGAATATACTGGGTTATTGTTGTTCCATTCTTAGCTTTTCCTATTTTTTGACTATCGCACTAGTTTCTTCTTGGATTTGTTGAGGCTGCAACCTCTTCTCTATCACTATCTCTTTCTACAATTCGATGTAGAAATAGATCAGACCTTTTGAATTTCAGTTGGGTTATATAATGCTTGAGTTTTATTCTTGGCTTGAAATGCTAAATTAAATTAAAAGTTCTTTGTTGTTGTGAATTTTGAACATTGCAAATGTTTATGATGGAAAAAGTTCTATTTGTCAAATGATGTACTGCTTGATAGGATGGAGATGAACTGGCTGGTCTACATTGCTTTCGACACCTTCGTGATGAATTGGCCACTTCAATTGATTCTATCAACAGGTTAGTCTATTCGAGTTAGCTTTTTATTCTGTTTCTTGGATTTGCTGACTTCATTTTATTAAGGTTGTCTAATTTTATATGTTGGATAAACAAAAGTTTATAGCAAAGTCTGTATATGCCACAGTAAAATTTGGTGAGTTTATCTTTTTTTTGATGAAGTAAGATAATATCATTGAAAGGGCATCAGGAAGATGCCAAAGTACAAGAACAGAAATTATGTTAGCTCCCGTACAAAAGACAAAAAACATTGTAAGCTCCAGTACAAGAGTACCTATGCTAGAACCAGGAGCTAACAAAATCCAAAAAAGTGTCAACCCTATTAACAGGGGAAAGAAAGTTCCAATTGAACAAACTAACTAAACATCTAGCTTTTAGGGAATGTGCTGGAGTTGATATTCCATCAAAACATCTGCCATTTCTTTCCTTCCAAACAATCCAAAATATGACTGCTGGGATCATTCTCCATATTCTTTTGATGGCTTTGTCAACTCTCCAAAAAATCCAGCTAATATAGGCTTCCTTGATGGTGTGAGGCATGATCCAAGTTATACCAAAAATGGATAGGAAGAAGTTCCAAATATGAGCAGCGACTGGGCAATGAAGAAACAGATGGATAACACTTTCTGATCTCTGTTGGCACATATAACATCTGTTGACTAAAGTAATGCTCCTTCTACTAAGATTGTCCTGCGTTAAAAACAGCTTCTTTGAGGGCAGTCCATGTGAGGCATGCCACTTTGAGTGGCATTCTGGTCCTCCAGACATTTTTCCAGGGCCAATCCTCTAGTATTCCATTATGTGAGCACATAAGGTTGTAGTCCTCTTTGACCGTGTGCTTTCCTTCTTTTGAGTTCCCCAGATGATTCTGTCTGGTTGTTGATCTTCCCTGATGAAATCTCCCAGTGTGGCTAAGAGAGCAGGTCATTGATTTCCCAATCCTGAAGATTTCTTCTAAACACTGGATTCCAAATGTTGTCCTCTCTGTTTTGAGCAATATTTGATTCTTGATTGCAGGCTATTAGGAATAGACCTGGGTATGAATCCTTTAGTGTTGTATTACCAAGCCATATGTCTTTCCAGAATTTCATATTCTTAGGGAGGTTCTTGTGCTGCCAAGGTACCAGCAAATAAACTAAATTTAGGGCACAGCCACCTATTGCATAATTTATTTGCCTAGCTATGTCTACTCTTAATTGCAATTTGTGCCTACTTCATTTTTAATTTCCCCAAGCACTTCTTTTTGGCGAAGTATCTATTATGCTAGTATGCCCTTGAAGAAACCTTTTAGCATACTTTTCCTTATATAAAAGGTATGTTTTAGCATATTTTGGTTTACCAGATCCCATCTTGTAGCATTCTTTCAGTTTGCATACTTTGTTATTGTTACTTACCAGATCCAATATTGTAGCATTCTTTCAGCAGAGTTTATGCGTATAACTATACAAGAAGCTGGCAACATGGATGCGGCAATTACATCAAAATTTAAAGAGCGGGCAACCATTGCCATTAATGGAGAAGGCCATAAAGTAAGCATGATTTGTTATTTTGTACTTTGATGTTATTGTTGCAGAGTGTTTTCATTCTGTTTCAGACGGGAAAAGTCCCACTTTTGGAAAAAGATCCAGTACCCAATACTTTACATAAAGAACAGCTCTTGATTCTCTATGAAACTGTAGCTGGAAGATGAAGAAATCCTACTCAGCGACTGTTCAAAACTTGCTCCATGCTTGATTCTAGATGTAGTTTATGCATCTTCTGCTGCTCAATTTTCCAACTTTTTTGTGCGTGTGTTTGGGAGGGGTTACATCGGTCCTTTTTGTATCATCCTGCATTCTATATATCTATCAATGAGATAGTTGTGGTATGAATGCCTACTGTTGCAGTTTACTATGTGTCTGTGCCTTGGGTAACTTGGCAACAGGTCATACTAAATTGATGTTGATATATTGCAGGCTAAATTGGATGAAGAAGAAACCTCAAATTTCCGAGACCGTCTTCTTCCATTTGTTATTGGATTACTAAGAACTGTGAGTTTTCTCTATGGTTAATCTGTGATATCATTGCTTATACAAGTTGTTCAAGTTCTGGGTGGATCACGATTTCCTTGAAGTGGTGACATCATGATCTAGGTCACAACTCAATATCTTCGAACTACGCAAACACATCACTTCTCAGAAATGCACTACTTTTCTCTCTCTCAGAATCTGGGTGAGGAATAAGTTTTTAATGAAGCAAAAATGTGTACTCCCTCTGTATCAATTTAAATAAGGTAGGTAGGGAGTTTAAGGAAAAAGAAAGAAAACTTTTAAAACTTGTGGTCTTAAAAAGCTTTTTTGGGACCATGACATTTGTGTGGTTATAAAAGCTTCTCATTAGGGGTAAAATGGATAAAATGAAGAGTTTAAAGTTGAATTATTTTCAAATCTAGAAATGTGACATTTATTTTGGAACAGACTAAAAAGGAAAGTACGTCATCTAATTGAAACGGAGGGAGTATAATAAAACTATAAATTTTAATCAGGTCATGCTGAAAAGAGTGAAACTGTTAAAACAGCATGTTAAGTGAAGTAGTAGGATATATAGGTCACAAGGTAAAATGTAGGATTTGGATGTCAAGGAGCTCTGAAAGTATATAATATTAGAAAAAAGAACAGTTTCTGGACAGATGGCGATCAATATTTGAATCTGTCCCAAACACTTCAATTTTTTTTTGTTGTTAAAAGAAAACTAATTTAAAAGGAGCTTACAACACTGATAAAAATGCTAGACTAAAAGATTTGGGGTTTGGGTGGCGGGGTTGGGTGGGACTTTTGGCTTACATATTTATCGGTTCGCCAAGTGCATGTGAAGAGTAACTTTGTTTTGTTACCAAAATTAGAAGTAGCTTGGCATAAGAGCGATGGCTGAAGATTGGTAACTCGGACGAAATAGTGAATAGAGGTTATGTATCCCGTCATCCTCTTTCGTCCACATTTGTTCCATAGATTTCTCTCCGCCTGCGTGTGTATGTGATTATTGATTGTTAACTCGACTCATTAACACGCGAGCCATCACATTGCGTTATATGCGAACTAGAAGATCATATAATCTGGTTGATGGGTAGTTGTTGTTGTAGAAGATGATATAATCTGGTCCCCTTTAATGGGTATAATTTTTGGATCTATTTTCATGAATGTTTTTTGAGCATCTGGAGTTTCGCAAAGTGATTTTTGTTCTAAAGCATTTCTCATGTTTGACTCTTAAATTCCAGGCAAAGCTCCCTGCTGTGTTGAGAATATACCGTGACACTCTTACAGCTGATATGAAAACTGCCATTAAGACATCAGTTGAAGAGCTGCTTCGTGTTCTGTGTGCCCAACCTTTGGATTCTGATTTTGTTGCAGGCGAACGAGTGGTTGATACAGATGGTAAGTTAACTATTTAATGTATCACGGCTGCTTGTCTTTGATGAGAAGAGCTTTGGTAGAAAAGTAAATTGTCAATAGGCAAAAGGTTTTATTTTCCTTTTCTTTTAATTTGAAACCAAAAGGTGCTCTCAGAGGTGGGAAGGGCTGATTCATTTTGGTCTACACAGGGAGGGGGAAGGGAGATTTGATACCTGGTTTCTGATTTCATGTATCTGCTGACTTAGGTGGAAGCTCGTCTCTTGCCAGTAGATTAAGAAGCCTGCCACCAGAAAGTTTTGTTCAACTTTTGAAGGCTATTTTCATGATAGTGCAGGTAATGTGTACTTGGTCACACTGTGAAACAAATCTTGCAATAACAAACAAAGTTCATTATCATGCAATATCTGTTCCCACGAGGATTCTATTGCAATGTTAATGCCACTGCTAAGATCCCATGATCTTTTAAATCAATGCTTGTGTTATTAATTAATTCTACGTGATGATAATTGATAAGTACCTGAGATCCTTCATCAGGTTCAGATGGACTCTTTAATTGGTAATTGATTTGGTGCCGATGGCTGCGTACACTGATTAGTCCTAGATAAGTTGATTTCTCCATGAGAAATCAGTTTTCTGTTTTATAGCTCCGCTGCATGCCTTATTACGTCTAGTCTTTTTTATGATGTTTTAATGTTTGTTGCTATTTCATTTGTTTAAAATAGTTCTTTTAAAGCTTCCTTTCTTGGGACACAAAATTGATCCCATTTAAGGTGTGTAGTTATCTTGAATTCTGGAAATGAAACAAAAATCTTTTACACCAATGGGAACAACTAATGCCATTTATAGTAAAGTGGAGAAGGGTAGAGGCGCGGGCCCATTATTGAATACTCGTTTTGTCATCTACCAAAGGTCTACTACCACCTCACACCTCACCTGGCACTACCTCTTCACTGCGGTCATATTTGTTCGCGTAAAGCATTTCATTTCAAAGAATTTTCTCTTAAAAATGTTATATGGTCAACCTAAGGACCCTAACTTTTCAGTGGACTTTGTTGTTGGTGTTTAAGTTGGTAATTTTACCCTTTGAACTTTGCAGTGGACTTTGTTGTTGGTGTTTAAGTTGGTAATTTTACCCTTTGAATTAGTCTGGGGAATTGCTTCTTGCAGAAGTCCTTGCCGTGTTCTTTTTTTCAAATTTAATTTTGGTAAGATGTAACTTGATATTTTTCTTTTAGTGAATGCAGGCCCACTTAGCCCGGGCTTCTGAAGTTAAGAAAACAATTGAGTGGATTATCTGCCATCTTGATGATCATTATGCTGCTGACTCAGTTGCTGCTGCAATTGCACTTGGGGCAGCAGCTGCAGAAACTGCTAGTGAAGCTGATGGTCAGATCACCACCTTTTCACAGTTTTCTCCCTCAAGCAACTTTTCCAGGGGTTTTTCAATCCACGAGAAGGGCAATGATGTGACATCTATGTCACATTTATCGAGAAATTTCAGGTTTATAAACATTAATTTGCTGTTATTCGTAGATGTTTGTTCTGTTATGTTGTCTTTATTATCAGAACTTTTATTGAGGAAAAATTAATTTCTCGTCATTATTTATTTGTTAAAAATATTTCCGTCAAACTACGGGATGCGTGTTTATTTGTTTGATAGATAATTGCTCATCTGGTCATTCTTTCATTGAAAGTTTTCGAAATTGGTTCTCATGATATCCAAGTAGCACATTAACTCTCATTTAATATTATGTGTTTTTTGGTTTCTCTACCAATTTTTTTATTTTTTATTTTTTTACAAAAGTTACGAAAAATTAATGGATTGTTAGCTTCTAAAACCATGTATCATCCTTGTGTTATGCTAGTGCAGGTTATTTTGGTGGTTGCAGAATTTTAAAAATCATAACAGTATAACATGTTCTCTCCAAAAAAAAAGGAGTAACAAAAAGATTTTTTTTCCTTAAAGTTGCACTCTGCAGTCACATGCTCCAATTTACACTTATAGGAATTTGTCTGTGGAGGTCAACAACAACACATTTCTATTAATAAAAGGTTTAATGTGTGTAGTCGGACTTAGTTTTTTTTTTGTTTTGTTGAGAAGGTAACTTATTTGTATATTAAATATATAGACTACACAAAAAGCTGCATAGTCACCCATAATTACAAAGAAAGCAGAAAAGCTCCTAATCCTTGGTCTTCTCACAAGGAATCTAAAACGCTAAAAATAGACTCATGACCTTCTAAGTACATTCCTTTACACTAAAAATAGAACAAGACTAGACACTTCATTTTCATCTTCTGAATATGACTGGATTTATCGTCAAAGCATCTTTGATTTCTTTCGTCCCAAATTGTCCACCAGATGCAAGCTGGACAATCCTCCGTATCTCTTTCTGGCTTGAAAGATTACCTTCTCTGTTCCAGCATGCTAGAACTTCTGGTTTTCGTTTTGGCATAGCCCACATGATAACCCTTAAGCTGATGAAAATCCTCCATAACTGTATTGTCAATAACAGCGCAAAAAAAATGATTGATTGTCTCTGCCTCCTCTCTACATAAGTAACATCTTGAACATAAATGGTGACCTCTCTTGATTAGATTATTCTGTGTCAGAACTGCCTCTTGCCAAAAGCCATCTAAAGTAAGCAACTTTGTAAGGGATTTTAACTATCCAAATCAACTTCCATGGCCAGCAACCTGTCTGATTATTTTAAAGGTTTAAATCCTTACAGGCTGATTTAACAGAAACTCCCGGCCAAGTCAAATAATCTTCAGAAGTACTGATCTCCTTAAATTGTTCCAAAGTGCTATAAAACTTTGTTATCCTGTCAGTCTCCCAGTTATTTTGTGATCTTTCCGAAATGTTGGAACCTTGATTGGCCCGTACTTCTCCTATTGTTGCTTCTTGCTTCTGATTCAGAGTGTAAATGTCAGGAAAAATTTGTTTCAGATAACCTTGGCCTAACTAATATCCTCCCAAAAAGATATATTCAATCCATTTCTTACTCTGAATTTGGACGTATTCATGAGTTTAGGCCATAGGTTCCTAATGGACTTCCATAGACTAACCCCATAAAGTCCATTCACAAATTTGGTTATCCATTCTCCTTCTATACCATACTTCTCCCTGACTACCTATCTTCACAGTGACATGTGGACCAAGACTAGACTTTTGGCCTGAGAAACCAAGACCACAGTTACCCCCTTCCTATTTGTGTGACACATTTCCCTTTCAGGACATCCCAACATTTAGCGCATTTATACAAATAATGATATCCATCTTTTTCTTTATTAAAAAGTTACCCTAGCCATCTTCATTTAAAAAAAAGTTACTCTAGCCATCTTCTTTTATTTGATTTTGCACCGGGTGTCCGTGTCTATAAGAGCCCCGATTAATCCCGGGGGTGCATAGGCCCTCGGCAAGGAGTTTCCCGCAAGTGCACCATAATTCAGGATTTACCCAGTCCGATGGCCCTCCACCCAGTGGGTTTCGAACTTGAGACCTTGAAAGGGAGCAAATCCCAAGGCTCAAGTCAATTGCCACCAGGCCAACCCCTGAGGGATCTAGCCATCTTCTACTTATTGCATAAATTCAAATTCATTTAAACAAAGATGTAATGTTATTACAAAGGCTAATCAATTGCTACTTCATAATCCTCCCACTCTTACCAGTTTAATTGTACTCTTAAGTTACTTTATTAAACTCCAGTCAAGTGAACCATGTCGCCTAAGATTGGACGGCGAATGTACCATATTTTTTGCCAGAGTATTATTTTCATTACTCTGTTCTGAAGCATTCTGTGTTGGTGGAAGCACTTAACTAATCTGAAAAGCATGTTAACTGGTTACTGAGATTTTTTCAGCGTTTTTCTCTTTCTTGTATTATTTATTCTTTTTTGCCCCCTTAATTAGGGGGCTAGTGTTGGAAATGGGTGTTTCAATATCTGTGCTACTGAAGAATTCTGTTATGTTTGTTTCATAACTAGTAACTAGGCCTTTAAATCAGTGGATTTGTTGCAAAACAAAACTCTATTCCACTTGTATAAGCTTGAGTTATTTTTTAGCTTTCCGAATTGATCTTGAAAGAAAAATGTACTAGTTTAGTAATTGAGCCAAACTTAGTTCGCCACATGTGATACAATGATTGCGCATGACTTATATGAGTATTCTATGCTACATTAAATATTATATACTCGAGTTTTAAGCTTGAAATTTGCTTTTTGATGTGGTTTTTATTGATCTCGAGCTGTGTGAAACTTGTGAACCCAGATTAGGTCAAACTCGATCATAGAATGTTGCTTGATTATTCAACAAGCCAAGCTAGCATATAGTATGCTTGAACTTGATTCAGCTTGATTATGGGCCTTCTAGTAATTCAGCTACTCTCTAAACATGTTTGGTCTTTGTTATTGAAGTCTGCTTTATAATTGAATTGTTAAGCTTGTCACATTCTAAGTTGCTCCGACATGGCAGTTTAGGTGCCGCACCCGTGTCAACAAGACACTAGTATGGGTGTGGGTATGGGATCCATACCGGATCTGATCAAACAATTTTGGGTACTTTGACCACGACAAACAGAAAAATTCAAGACGAGATACGATTTGATTCCCGAAATCACAAACCAAACTAAGGTTAATTTGAAGAAAATAGCATACCTTATCTAGAAAATCAATCCTTTACTTATCTACAACTTGAGAATAAAAAAGGTATTAACACTTCCCAAGCTATAAGTAAGTGTTCCACAATATTTCTCAAATTTAGAGATACTTTTATAATTTTATTTTTTGAATTATTTTAGCCGGATCTCCGCACCCGTATCCATATCCCCAAATCTTAGAATTTACATCTTGAAGAATCCAACCTCTAGACCCGTACCCGTGTTAGACACTCGCACCCGTGTTTGAGCAACTTAGGTCACATTAAATTAGGCAACATGTTTTATTATGTGCTTTAAGTTGGCGGCTTACTTTCGAGGACTACTTAAATTACAGATAGATTTGCCAGATACTTATGCATCTGTTTTTTTCTTTGATAGAGCTGATATACTGAGAGAGAATACAGAAGCTGTATTTGCAGCTTGTGACGCTGCTCATGGAAGATGGGCCAAGATCCTTGGAGTACGTGCTCCTATCCACCCTAAGTTGAGGTTGCAGGAGTTCCTAAACATATATAACATCACTCAGGAATTTATTACTGCCACTGAGAAGGTAAAACTTTATTTTTCTATGAAGTATAAAATTTACAAATTGTAAGTTGGCTATTATGTTTATAATTCTCTGTTATTCAAATATGAACAGATTGGTGGAAGGTTGGGGTATAGTATCCGTGGAACCATACAATCACAGGCCAAGGCATTTGTTGATTTTCAACATGATTCTCGAGTTCGTTTCTCTTCCAGCTGAATTTATGTGGTTCCGCCATCTCTTTCCTGGATTATTAAATGTTTTGTTGTTTAATTCAGATGGCAAAGTTGAAGGCTATACTTGACCAGGAAAACTGGGCTGAGATTGATGTCCCCGATGAGTTTCAGACCATCGTCACATCACTGTTCTGTCCCAAGTCTGGGACCACTGGACATGGTGATGACGATTCTGCTGTCACTGCAACAAGCCAAACTGAAGTGGTCCAAAGCAGCAGTGATCCTTCCATGGTGGATGCTGGACTCCCAAATATGTCACATAATGCGGAGCAGAGTGATTCTACTTCAGCACACTCAGACAGTACAGCACAGGTTAGTCTTTCAAAATTGAGCTGGAGATCTAAGGACAGCAGTGCTGATTTTAGACTATTTTAATTCAGAGTAATGATGCGAACTCAAGAGAACGCGGAAGATCTAATCCTAG
This sequence comes from Nicotiana noctiflora, assembly GCA_032618575.1. NCBI lineage: Eukaryota > Viridiplantae > Streptophyta > Magnoliopsida > Solanales > Solanaceae > Nicotiana > Nicotiana noctiflora. The sequence goes on from JASVEL010004423.1 coordinate 128,216, forward strand.
AATGCTTTCCTTTGGGGGTGTTTCATATCACATGGTAAACTGGTCAGTGATTCTCTCTTATTCTGATAAATTCTTCTGTATTTTGAGTTAAAATTGCAGTTTCGTTTTCCAGGTTTCATTTCTTTGTCATAATTTTTTTGTCTCAAATGCTTCGCTTCTTGTTCCTTGCTTCTTTAATACTTAATGCAGCCTGTACTTAGCTACAATTAATATGAAAATTACTTACTTCCTCTTATTTTCGACTTAAAGTTGCAGTAGGGGTAAAGTCTACGCACACACTACCCTCCCCAGACCCCACTTGTGGGATTACACTGGTTTTTTTTATTGTTGCTGTTGTTACTTCCTCTTATTGCTACTGTTTCCTGGTCATTTTCTCTGCATGTTTTCATTTTTCTTCTTAAAGATGGAACATGCAAAATAACATCGTACTGTTGCTTTTCAGTGGCTTGATTTTGGTGAAGATGTTGTCAGAATATATTGACATGAATAATAGTTTAACCGGCCTATCATCAGAAGTCGTTCACCGTGTTGTTGATATCTTGAAGTTTTTCAATACGAGAACTTGTCAACTTGTCCTTGGAGCTGGAGCCATGCAGGTATGCTCTTGCATTCTAAATGTGTGTGGCTCATGGGTCATTCCTTGGATATGCCAGACAATTTCGTGCGCTCCGCAAGCCCATCATCCCTTCCACTCCCAGTCCCGTTCTTCAATCATATTTTATATTGCCTTTTACTATAAAATAAACAGAGTGGAACAGGTATAGAGGATTCATATAGCAGGCTCCAACTAGTTTGGGAGTGAGGCTAGTTGATGATCTTTTTATTTTATTTTTTTAATACACAAAGTAAATGATTCATTACTGTAAACAACAACACAAAAAGAGTGCTAACTGAAAAAAATTTATGTACTAAAGCAGGCTGAGCGTGTAGGGAAATTAAAAATCCTATTGGACTATCTATAGCATGTACATCTTGAGTTTGCACCAAAAAGCTAATTGCTGCAAAGATATATATCTTTTAATCTATGTATAGATTGAGTTATCCCTTCAAAATATCTTCTATTTCTATAATATTTCTTGATTATCCTTTTTAGTTCTTTACAGTTTGCACCCTTGACGTATGTAATCTTTTCTGATTTACACCTCGTCTTTTTAAAAAAATTGTTTTACGCCCTAATCTCTGTAGTTCCTTGCAGAACCCAAAAAAGTTCCTTTTCTCAATGATTTACAAGGAAAACCGGAAAGTAAAATTAACTAAACAAAAAAATGACTTAAATTAAAAAAACAAAATCAATATTGAATAACAGACATTCGTTTATGCATATTCCTGAACATTTAGCTCGAGAGGAACAGAAGGTGCTTTGAGGTGAAGGAAGAGAACATTTCGCTGCTGAAGAATAGACGCATCCATAGTTTACAAATTTGGTGTGATGCTGATTTTTCTAATGATGTTGATGTAATGCTGGATTGTCTAGAATCCTGCAGCTTTAGAGGAGAATCCTATCTAGCTTTTTGTACTTTGTTTCAGTACCAGCTTGGTGCTGAGTTTATATTAATAATAATATCTTTAGTTGTCAAAAAAATATTGAATAACAGACATTTGCTCATTCCTCTTCATTCAAAGACACGCAGTCCAAAACTATCCGAGTCACTTCTTGTAGGCTCTTCCCTTAAGACACACTCAAGGAATCTTCAGACCTTTCTAGGGAGAGGGAGAGAGGGCACTATACTATGATGAAGTAGAAACCCAGAAAGACGTAGTGCAAGTCCATTATCGGTGTTTCATTTAATCATCAGAATTCATCAATTTACTCTCAACTTCTACAATATAAAGTTATATACAGATCTCTACTCTCTTACTCCACATCTGTCATGGCCATGCTTTTTTTCATTCTGATGCCAGTTGTAGGAACTTGACTCAAATTATTCCTGTTCTCGAGGAGTTCATATCAATCTTCAGCAGCTAGTCCCTGTTTATTGGCCTTCAAAAGATTTCTTCTTGCACTGAAGATGTGTGACTCTGATTGTTGTTATATCCCACTTAATAGATCTTGGGTTTATGTTAGTGAGCACATATTTCTGGTCTGGGACTTGTTTCTGGCAGTTGTTAAGTTGTCTAGGGTCTCAATGCCAGTAAATGTATTATATTGATGTTTTTGTTTTTTAAGTATTCTTCCGGAAATCATTATCAAAGTGTAAAAGCTTTCTGCTTTTATAGTTTGCCTGTAACTTGAATTAGAGTTTTTGACCTAATTTGCGTTTCATCTCTACTGAGTTTTTTTTCCACAATTTCCTCTCTTTAAGCATTTTCTCAGTTTTATCTTGTATATGCAATATTGGTGTCGTTAATATGAGAAAATTTTGCAGGTTTCAGGTTTGAAGTCTATTACTTCTAAGCACTTGGGTTTGACAAGCCAAGTCATCAGTTTCACATACACTATAATTCCTGGTAGGCAATGATGAATAGAACTGTTCACTGATGGAGTTCTTATTTGTATCTTGCTTTTGTCTAATTCCTTATTGCATTCATGGTTGATCTTCGCTTTAAGATATATCAATGTGGTTGGACATTGCTCCATTAATAATAGCATGCCAAGGTTACCTTTCATTTAATTTGCTACCTGAATTCAGGTTGGAATTTAAAGTGGAACATATGCTGGTTATGTACATTGTTATCTTTCTACCTCTGTCAGTGTATAGTTGAAAGTCATGAAAATTAGGTGGTCCATTGCCTATTATACAAAATGAAACGTATCGGCACTTTTTTACTTGAGTGTCTGAATGAGTATCCAGAGGAAACCAGCCATTCAGGTTTTCCTTAGAGTTAATCTCTCTTCATCTGCGAACTGGTCCTGCGTTGGGTGTTTTTGCTTTACACATGATCACCTGTCAGTTGGCAATTCTGAAAAAGTTCCATTAAGTCTTAATAGTTGCATGATTCCTTTTTCTTATTGAAAACTCCCGGTTTGCCACAATCATGTTCTTATTGAAAACTCCCGGTTTCTCACCTATCTCATCACACATTTTAGCTTCCTTTCATATCTCTCTGTCTCATATGCATAGTCATTTTAACCTGAAGCTCCCATGCTCATTTTCTCCAGTTCTTCACCCTTTCTTCATCAGACTATTTAGTGCTACTGCTACATCTCTTTTGTTCACCCTTTCTTCGTTACTCTACTCAGTGCTACATCTGTTTTCTTCACCTCTCTAAATGAGTCTAATACGTGCTACATCTCTTTGTAAAAATATACTACTTTCGTTAGGCTATAAAGGATTTCTTTTCCTGACATTAGAATTGTCTTTTTGTCCTGATTCCAGAGATAAATTAGTAAGGGAAACCCGAGAGACACCGTATCGAAAAAAGGGGACACCCAAGAGACAAAAGTTTTTCCTTTCATAGGCGTTATACTCAGATGAAAGTTTATCTGAAAAAGGTGCAGAGGACCAAGTTTGTCTAACTAAATTTGTTGACTAAGGGCATGTGTTAGAAATCATCTTGTGCAATGGCTTTTATCTACTATTAGATGATGTAGTTCTGGAATTTAAGCTACAAATGTCCTCAATTGCAAAAAACATCGCGTAGAAGTATTTTTCATGCTTTAATAACTTTCCAGAGTTTCTTTGATACCTATTAAGTAACCCATATTCATTTTGCATATTTTGTATGTTTGAAGAAATCAAGAGGATACTGTTTCTGAAAGTGCCTGAGACACACAAGGGATTGCTAATGCTGGAGGTTGATCGAGTAGCACAGGTAAGGAAGATATTTGCTTATGTTCTTTCCCGCACGCTTCTTCCTTCCTAATAGGTAGCTACTTATGGAATGTAACGTTTCTGTTTCTTGTCAACCTTCAAGGTTTTTTATGATGTATCACTTTCTTTTGTGAAATTTCCTTGGGTATTTTTCATTTTTGTGTTCACTCTGCTAGTGTAATTCAGGTTGTCTTTTTCACCTTTTTTGGGGATTGGGCCGGTGGGGGTGGGTTGGGGTGGGAGGGGAGTGCAACTTCAAGGCTTTAATTTTTCTTCTCTTGTTAAGCTTGTACTTTTGCACCTTGTTCGTGCCTGTTACTATATGCTTTTTTAACTTATTAAAGAGAGTGAGTACCCTATTTAATCTTACCATATACAAGTACGAGATCACCAGGGCAGGAAGTAAATAAAAGAATTAAGGGCATCTTATTAAATGTTACCATAATTTATGCATGCATGGACCATCGAGCTATACCTGACCATACACTAATTTTTGTATTTGTTTATATTTATTTGCTTTACTTGCTTATCAAAATATAAATGCAACTGCTTTTATGTTTTACTGTGCCCCAGTCAAATATTTTTCTATGCTGAGATCATCGTACTTTTAAAGCATCATAATTCAAGATATTGGCTGGAAATCCTCGATTCTGAATCTCTTTCTGTGATTAGGACTACAAAGTTCATCGTGATGAAATACATTCCAAGTTGGTACAGATAATGCGGGAAAGATTGCTGGTACACCTTCGGAGTTTGCCACAAATTGTTGAGAGTTGGAATAGGCAGGAAGATACTGACTCACAGCCAAGTCAGTATGCTCGTTCAATCACAAAGGTAGAAGCTTGTTTGTGATATGTCTTGACTGTTTTTTCACCTCAGTTCTTGCCCTTTTTTAAGAAAGGTTTTGTGGAATTTCTGCAATTAACAATACATTCTAGCTTATCAACATGACATTTGTGCAAAGGTGATGTGAGAAGAAAAATTGAGTTGGAATATTGATGAACCAATCTGTGAATCCGAATATTGCCATGTTGACTTGATATATTGATGATTAACGAGTTCGCTCACCTCTTGGAATATTTACCTTCTAACTAGATTAGCTGAGGTTTTTGACTCATTCTCGAAATAAATTGATCTGATGTATTGTTACAATGATTTTTGGTTGTCTTTCTTGTCCTCCATCTTCAGTTATCTCTTAATGTTTCTGCAATCTTGCTAGTGAGTTTACTGTCTTGCATAGTTTCTGCGTTTGGTTCTTACATGCTTGTTACTTCTGTTTTTTGTTGTTTCCTTAGGTTCTCTTTGTTTTATCAGAAGTATCATTAACTGCTTGTTACTTCTGTTTTTTGTTGTTTCCTTAGGTTCTCTTTGTTTTATCATAAGTATCATTAACTCATTTTACTTTTTTCATTTGTCTGAAGGAAGTCGGCCTTCTTCAACGTGTGTTATCTCGAACTCTGCATGAGGTAGATGTGCAAGCTATTTTCAGGTGAGGATTTGAAAGAAGAGAAGATTTTTCCTTTTTCTTTTTCCTTTTGGGGGGGTGGTGGGTGGTGGGTTGGTTTCTTGCGCCAGCAGTGATGCCCTTCCTTTTGATTCTCTTAAAAAAGTAATCCGCCCTTACACTTCTATCGGAATAAAAAGTGGGAAAAGAGTGTAACACCCATGCTCACTTTACAAGAGAGCAATCTAGAAGATTAGCTTCACATAGGCAGTGAATATAACTCTTGTTGATATAAACATCCTCAAGTATGGCTTTCCCTAGCTACTTCCCCAGTTATATTTATTGATTAAACTAATTGATACCCTGGATGCTGGCTTTGAAAACTGGAAGAATTGTTCTCTCTCGTCGTCCCTTGCTTCAAAGAGGACTTTAGGTATTTGTGACCAAATATGTTTGTACCAATGATTAAATAATGAGTGTGGGATACTAAGCATAAGTACGTCTTGAATTAGTCCTTGCTTGCAGAAGATGGTACTAAAAGATCTGATACTTGCAGGCAAGTGGTTATCATCTTTCACTCACAAATTTCCGAAGCATTCTCACGATTGGATATTAGCAGTCAACAAGCTCGAGAAAGGTACTGTCTAGTTTCTGTATAATGAGAAATTTTATTCATACGAGACATAATTTAGTGATTAATACTATTTGATATTCTTTGAATGATACAATTTCTAAGTTTTACTAACTTTCCCGGGGAGTTCTTTATTTATTCCTTTATCTGTTACCTCCTATTACTAATTAACTTTTTTTTTCTTGTAACAGAACGTATCGTGATGTTCAGCATCTTCTTGGATGTATCAGATCGTTGCCTTCTGATAGTAAATCCAATCCCCCTAATTGGGGGCAACTTGATGAGTTTCTAGCACAAAATTTCTGTGCAGAAGCTAGTCAATAGATTCCTTGTAAAGTAGTCTACATCTCAAAAACATTGGATAGGCGTGATTGGAGCAATCAAGAAGACACCTGAAGACTACACATCAATATTGTACAATTAATTTGAAGGTAAATATGGTGTTACTGGGCTCTTTATGTGAATAGATAATAAGAGACACTATAATGAATCGGAGGTCAGGGATAAGCTGTGTGAGAGATAAAAGAGATGGAAAAAGAGTAATAAAGACAATCTTTTGAGATTACTGTCTTTCACCCGCATTCTTTTATATGTGCGATACTTTTGTATAGTTGTACTCACTTTTATACAACCTATCTAAACAAGCAGCATACCATAATATCCTATACTTGTGCATGGGTTGCATCTCCTACTGATCCATTGTTGAAAATGCCTTTGTTCATCTAATCAGTTGCATTTAACTCATATCGTCGCGATTAAGTGGATGTGTTTAGTAATTAACAAGGGGGAGAGTGTCTTGATGAGTAGTAGAGAAATGTGAAATATCAGAGCGAGATGAGAGCTGCCAGAGTTTATAGTAACAAGAATGGAAGTAGTGCACTGCAGAAGTATAGTAACTTGTTTCATCTTAATGTCTCATGTGAGTTTCATTGCTGACTGATTCTGAGTAATATCATCTTATTTTCTGTAGTCAAATCATTGTATTCTCTCAAATTGTGTCATTGACTACTATCGCATTTATGTACAAATTTGTAAAATAGTTATTGTTTGAAAATTCACTTCATAACTCTGCAATTTCCCCAGATGCGCGGTCTTCTAACTGGATGTCTTATTACCAAATGGAGTTTTGAGGGGAGAAAGAGTCCTTAACAGCAATTTTGGAGTTGTCATACACAGTAATGATTTGTCAGATGAATGATTTTTTTTAATGATTGTATTCTTTTGGCCTGGACTGTAGATTTTTTCTTCTCTTGATTTTGGAGAAAAGAAAGAGACATGAGCTGACAGTGGAAGCTGAGTAATTTCCACAGAGTGCAGTTGTAGTGTATACTAGTGAAAATAATTGTATGTATCGGTTCCTTGCTTTATGCAAGCATGTTTTCTCCTGTATCAATATCAAAGATTCTCCTAACAACTATCTTTGTACTACTATACTAATATTGGAAAATGAGGTGGAAGACATCTGTCATAGAGAGGCAATCCTCAAATACTACTTTGACTTGACCGTCAGAAATAGCTGCATTCCATTGCAGGCTACTGTAGAGGCCCATCCTGTATCCCTGACTTGCCATCTTGAACCTGGCTCAAGGCTAACCCCTCCACACTCGGTCAGAAACGGGAAAAGGAGAATGAGTAGGACATGCTCGAGGTCAATTCTTTTTGAGATCCAACCCCTTCTTTAGCACAGAGTAGGCATTTAGGGAATAAGTCATTAACAGATGAATAGTAGATCATATTCAATGAAAGAAAAGAGAGGTGGGGGGGGGGTGGGGTGGGGGGCGGTCTATAGCGTTGAAAATGTTAGTAATACTATTCCACCTGTGGAAGTGTAGTTTGCTTTGTCAATTATCGAGTTATTAAGCTGGACTGTCTTTTGTTTTGAATTGTTTCATTCACGTAATGAATTGCTATTTGAAAGCACTTTCTATTAGTATTGACTTTATCTTATTTCTGACGTTAAAATGTGTGGGCCGCCTTCCAACTTTGTCCTAGAAGTTTTGAATCTGAACTGTGTTATTGGCTCAAGATCAATTTATTTGTGGAAAGGATCATCTCTTTAAGTTTTCAACAACTCATCTGGGCATACACACTTACAGTTTCAAACTTATGCTAAATAGTGAATCAACTCATTTGCCCTTAGAGTGGGCTGAAATTCAAAAACAGCCAGATTTATAAGTGGTAAATTAAATATATTCACAGTTTCAAAAGTAATTAAAATTTAGCCATTTTTTATGTAAAGATAAATGTGAACACAAATACTGTTTAAAATCTGAGAAATATTACAGCGTAATATACTGGACTTCTAGCATAATATGCTCGAAGTTCATACATAGATGCACCGATGTAACGACTCGGCCGGTCGTTTTTTAAATTTACACCCCGATCCCCAATTTAACTGCTCCCCTAAGTTCATTTTTGCTATTGTAGTTTTTGCCGGGAGGCTTGATTCTGAAATTTGGAGTGTTTTGGGACACCTAGTCCCTAAATGAGAGCTTTATAGTTGGAAAATGGCCCGTATTCGGAACAGTGTTAAGATGACCTCGGAACGGAAATCCGATGATTCCATTAGCTCCGTTAGGTGATTTCGGGGTTGGAAGCGCGTTCGGAATGTATTTTGGAGGTCTGTAGCTCAATTAGGCTTGAAATGCCGAAGTTGGAAATTTTTGGAAATCCGATCGATAGGTGAGATTTTGATCCGGGCATCGGAATGGAATTCCGACAGTTGCAGTAGCTTCGTTAGGTGATTTTGGATATATCTGCAAATTTTCAGGTCATTCAGAGGTGTTTTGGTCTAGTTTTGGATTGAATGTTAGTTTTGGAAATTTAATAAGTTCTTAGGCTTGAATCCATGCATAATTGGTGATTTTGGTGATGTGATTTGAGGCCTCGAATAAGTCCGTGATGTGTTTTCTAACTTGTTGATGCTTTTAGTTGAGGTCCCCAGGGCTCCGGGTGTATTCCGGGTGAGTACGGACATCCCGGAACATAGAAAATGGAAGGGGCAGTCATTGGGACGCGGACCGCGGTCCTTTTGGACGCGGCCGCGCTGGCTGGACGCGGCCGCGCTGGCTAGGCGCGGACCGCGGTCATTTCTGTGCGGTCCGCGTAGGTGAAGGATTCGCAGGTCACTTGTTCTACTTCGGAAGCTCATATCATTTTATCTACACGGAATTTTGAGGTGATTTAAAAACGAAAGTTGTAGCCATTCGTGTCTAGTTTCTGGAAAGCTAAAGAAATCATAATTTGGACATCTGTAGCGAAAGTTATGGTCAAAATACCAAAGTCTGTCACTGCAGAGCAAACTGCGCGGCCGCGGCCATTTTTGTGCGGCCGCGGACACTGGGCGCAGACCGCGGCCATTTTTGTGCGGCCGCACAAGTGAAAATCTAGGGTTACATGAATAAATACGAGATTTTGGGTTTTATTTGATATTTTACCCGTGGGAGCTCGGATTTTGACGATTTTTCGAAAGTTTTTCAAGAATTTCATCGGGGTAAGTGATTTTAACTCAGATTTGCTAGACTACATGAATATATCATTGAATCCATCTTTTAATTTGTGATTTGAGATGAAATTTGGGAAGAAAATTTTGGTATCTTTCAAAAAAAAGTAAAATAAAGATTTGAAGGACCAAATGGTGCCGGTATTGGGTAAATTTTATATGCATGGACTCGTGTTGAGACAAGAAACCCGAATATATAACTTTCGTAATTTTTCGAGAAGCGTACCGAAAGTCGGATTTTGGCAACCTGTGGTTTTTGGTGTATTTTGAATTGTTTCGATTGGGTAATGCCCAATTGGCCTATTGTGATGCATTTCTATTGATTTTTTATCAGATACTACACCTGTGGAGGCCGATATTCGTGGCAAGAGAGTTGTCTCTTAGCGGTTTTGTATCGGAGTCGAGGTAAGTGGCTTGTCTAACCTCGTGTGGAGGAACCTTCACCCCTAGGATGTTATGTGATAATTTAGATGCCTTGTACGTGAGGTGACGGGCGTGTACATGCGCAGATTGTTGGAACTCACTTTACTTGAATCCAATTCGTGATATTTCTGTTCTTAGTTGAATAAATTGTGACATTTACTTGACATTCGTTAGGAAAATATGATTAGATATGATTTATCTGTCTAATTGCCTTGTCTTACTTGAACTTCTTGATAATTGTTGGCACCGGTTTTGGTGAAGTTGTAGTTAAGCATATTATATTTTCTCTGTGCATTTTTTTTATGGTTTGTGCTGGTGGATTGTGGGTTCGATTCCCGGAGATCCCAGGGCTGTGGGTTCGATTCCCAGAGACCCGGAGTGGTATTGTTTGTGGACTGCGGGTTCGATTCCCAGAGATCCAAGGGCTGCGGGTTCGATTCCCCGGAGACCCGGAGTTATGGATATAATTATTGAGATATGGACTGCGGATTCGATTCCCGGAGATCCTGATATTGAGACACATCCTGAGATATTGAGACACATCCTGAGATATTGATATTCGGGCTGCGGGTTCAATTCTCGGAGACCCAGAGATACTGATATTAGGATTGCGGGTTAAATTCCTGTAGCTCCTGAGTTATTGGATATAGAGAGGGACTGTGGGTTCAATTCCCACAGGTCCTGGACTTGCTGGTTTGAGTTTATGTTGTGTTGGTTACTTGAAGTTAGCTAATCGTAGTCGGTTGTAGTAATTACTTTAATGTTGTTATTTCATATTCATTCTTACTTATTCCTGCTTATTACTGTTTTGATCATTATGTTGTTATTCTCTCGTTAGGGCCCTGACCTTCCTCGTCACTACTCCATCGAGGTTAGGCTTGGCACTTACTGAGTACCGCTATTTTGTACTCATGCTACTCTTCTGTACACTTTTATTGTGCAGATCCAGGTACATCGGGACAGGCTCATCCTAGGTGATTCAGCAGCACATCCGAGACTCAAGGTATAATCTGCTACGTCCGCGGATCCGGAGAGCCTCCTTCTATTCTCATAGTGATAGTAGTTATTTTCCCTCATTTCGTTGTTTTTAAACACTTGATGGATAGAGCCACAGTTGTACTCTCCCATTTTAGTCTGTGTTACCCGTGGGATTCCGGGTCTTGGTGGTATGCTTTATGGTATGGTTGATGAGTGTATGTGCCAAGCGGCACTTGTTACACCTTTTATATTGTTTTTCCGCTATTTTCTTATTTGATGTTCATAAACTTGTATATTCTACATCGTGTTAGGCTTACCTAGTCGTGGAGACTGGGTGTCGTCATGACAGGTTCACGATTGGTGAACTAGGGTCGTGACAACCAATCTCTAGTATATTATGCTGGAACTTTTCGTATTGCAGCAAAGTAGTGGCTATTTCTAAATGACTTTGCAAACGTTGGCTATTTTTCAATTACCAATCCGTAACTGGCTAGCCCATGCTGTTTTAACTATATCCATTAATGAACTCCATTGCGATACAATTAGTTTCTTTTATACATTCTCCTGATCCTGTTTATCCTAGTGTTGATTTAGAAACATCAAATCTCAGGAAGATTTCCTCTCTCTTAAACTAGCTTCACGTTCAGCTCCAAGAAAAGCGTGAGATACTTTTTCCTTGTTTCTCCCTTTGAGTCTAAATGCTCAGGTATCCATTTAGCTTTCTAATGCTTACAACAAATGCAGATCATCTTCAACACAAAAATTACATAACGGGAGAGAGTATGTTCAAGAGTGACACCATGAAATGAAGGATGACAAAGAGTTAAATATGATATTGTTAGGATTTGACTTAGAATTTGTCACGACCCAAACCGAGGACCATGACTAGCACCCGACCATACTTGCCGAGCACCAACGTACATTTTATCTAACCTTCTTTATTATCTTTTAGGCTAACGAGACCAATATAAATGGTAGACATGGATCATGAACAACCAACAATAAAATATGATTGCATGAACCTACATAACATGGGATGACCGGACAATCAAGAAACTATATACATATGGTACAAGCTACCACGCTAAAATGAAAGACTATACAACAAAAACCAGCCGACAAGGCATACCAAACTATACATGAGTCGACACTTGTCTACGAGCCTCTAAAGGAACATAAGTGCTGCAACATAGCCGGAACAAGGCCCATACATACCCATAATGTCTATAACAAAAATGCATACCAAGACCAAGGTAAGTCCGGAGAAGGGACCTCGCCAATCACCGCTGAACTGGACAACCTACCGTGATGGGGAAGCTACACCTGCCTGTCTATCAGGACCTGTAGCACGACATGCAGCATCCACAAACAAAAGGACGTCGGTACGAATAAAGTACTGAGTATGTAAGGCAGAGAACCATAAATACGAACAGTAATGTAAGCAGGGATAGAGAATATACAACTTGTAACATCTGAGTACCTCTGAGGGCTACTGACATGAAATACATGATACATATGTATAAATACATAATCTTTTAAAACATACGCCTCGGTGGGCATCATCATCATCATATCGTACCCGGCCGTAATAGGCTCGGTAAAAACATACCCGGCCATTATAAGGCTCGGTAGAATCGTACCCGGCCACGTGGAGCTCGGTAAAACCCAACTGATCAGTGGTTGCACAATAGGTGCCGTACCCGGCCGACTATAGCGCGGCTCGGTAGAGTAAAATAGATACATATATATAATGCATGCTCGACTCATGGAAACACCTTGTAGACCTTTCGGAGTGACGTAAGGTCGATATCCTATGTACACCTTATTAGGACTAACTCTTCAGTATGAACCTTATAGGAATTAGGAAGTACCAACAAGATTGATAACATAAGAATAAGAGAAGCAACATCAACATCAATCGTTCCATAAGAGGGGAAACAATGTAAGTACTGCTAGCTTCTAAGAATAGAGTATCTTTGGAAGCTCGTTCATTACATTATGTTAATCGGAGTCGTGCAAAAGAAGGAAAGGGATAGCCACGCATACCTTGTATATACTGCCACAACCTCAAGCTAAGCAAACGTCACGACTCCTTAGTCTACAATAGGAGAAATGACACTATCGTTAATGTTTAAGCGTCGCAACTATTATGTACCAATCATAACCTATTTTGTGATGAAACGGACAGCACCTCCCCTATATATATGACTTCACACCATTCAAAACAATCACCAAACAGCCTAAACAACATCAATAACAAACATATTGAGCCTCCCAAAACAGTCCACACACAACCTAATCACATCATACATATGACGGCCACTATAGTCATACCAAATGACCCAAAAATATTACGAAGAACTAGCAGACCACAACCCAACATATATATGGTGTTTCTCCACACCCTGCCTCCTCCAAAACTCCACAAAACAGTAATAAAAACGCAGCCCAACAACAACACCAAACAGTCCACAAAACAGTCCACAAAATAGTCCGCTACAAGTGAATAACTTGAACTCACGGCTTCCGATCACCGTCCCGTGAGTTCTTACATGTATATAATGAATTACCATGAATTTACAGCAGAATAAATGTATGAAATATAGCAGTAAACTCACCTTTGTTGTTGGATAACTCAGCCTTTAACTTGGTTCTTCAAACTCTAGTGTTTACCCCCAATTTGAACTTGAAAGAGAGGGAAAATCAATTAGGGTTTGTGGATAATTTTTGGGAGGAATTTTGTAGGGTCTTAGGTCTGGTTATTTGTGAAATATAAAGAGGGATATATTGCAGAAGATAAGCCTTTTAATGGGCTGCTTATCTGACCCGAAATTCCCCCTTTTGGGCCGACATTTAACCAAGTAGGTGACTCACCTACTTGCACCTAGCAGCTTGTGCAGTCTCACGAAAATGTCTATATCTCTCTATTCCAATGTCGTATTGCTAAACCGTTTAATGCGTTGAAAACTAGACTCATATATCTTCAATTTGGTGGGTAGATCACCCCGTAATTCCAAGTATATTGGGAGACATACGTAATAACATTTGACCTAAAGTTTAGGTAAAACTATGAACCTAAGTTGCAACAACTTTTGTCGACTTTTGTTTCATAACTCGTTTGACTTCAAGAATTATGATACGGATATTATATGATTCAAATACCTTAAATCATGACCTCCTAAGTATACTAAGCATCTATAGGTTTACCCAAAAGTACGAGTTATAGCATCCTTGATTCGTTTAACTTCTAATACTTGTTAATCACCCTTATGCACCCTTGTATCACTTAAGATTAATCGGATTAACTTCTTATCATCTCAAGGATAATTCCTTCTTGGATTTGTGTTATCTAACTTAAGGAATGAACTAACGTGTGTGGATATGGGTTGTAACACCCTCCCCCTCTTAGGAACATTCGTCCTCGAATGTAAGAGTTTATGGGGAGTCCAAATCATCGTGGATTCCAACGGAAATATTTGGTCAATTTTCCCCTATAAAATGGTCACTAGCAAAATTTGCAAGCAGTGAAGCTCAAAGTATGACCACACAAGGCTACACAAAGCATTATGGACATGGACATTATTTACATATCACCACTTTGTATTAAGGAAGAGAGTTCTCAAGTTATTGCTTACCTCATAAAGCCATTTCACCTTTATAATGTATCTTGCGTTCCACCAACATCCTTGTTATCATCATTCTGGAATAGGTAAGGGTATTTAGACTTCATCTCTTCTTCCGCTTCCCATGTCATTTCTTTTACATTCTTGTTCCTCCACAATACTTTGACGGAAGCTACATCTTTTGTTCTCAGCTTGAGGACTTGTCGATCTAATATGGCCACTGGCACTTCTTCATATGATAGATCCTCTGTAACTTGAACATCTTTGATAGGGACAACTCGAGAAGGGTCTCCAATACATTTCCTCAACATAGATACATGGAATACCGGGTGGACAAATTCTAATTCGGATGGCAATTCTAACTCATAAACAACTTGTCCAATTCGTTGAAGAATTTTATACGGACCGATATACCTTGGACTCAACTTACCTTTCTTCCCAAAATGCATAACACCCTTCATTGGTGAAATCCTCAGGAAAATCCAATCACCAACCTCAAATTCTAGATCACGACGTCGTACATCGGAATAAGACTTTTGCCTGCTTTGTGCCGTCCTCAATCGTTCCTGTATCACTTTCACCTTCTCAATGGCTTGGTGAATCAAATCTGGCCCATATAATTCCGTTTCACCGACTTCAAACCATCCAACTGGTGATCTACATCTCCTCCCATATAGTGCCTCATATGGGGCCATTTTAATACTGGAATGGTAGCTATTATTGTAGGCAAATTCTATGAGTGGAAGATGGTCATCCCAATTTCCCTTAAAATCTAGAACACATGCTCGTAGCATATCTTCCAATGTCTGAATGGTACGTTCAGCCTGTCCGTCAGTCTGCGGATGAAATGCAGTGCTGAGATTCACCTGTGTGCCTAAACCTTTCTGAAAAGACCTCCAAAAGTTAGCCGTAAATTGAGCTCCTCGATCCGATATAATAGATACCGGCACACCATGAAGCCTAACAATCTCCTTGATATACAACTTCGCATAATCTTCAGCCGAGTAAGTTGTCTTAACTGGCATAAAATGAGCACATTTTGTAAGTCGATCAACTATCACCCAGATAGAGTCAAACTTATGATAAGATCGAGGTAATCCAATAACAAAGTCCATATTAATCACCTCCCATTTCCAGGTCGGAATTTCTATATTCTGAAGCAATCCACCGGGTTTCTGATGTTCTATCTTTACTTGTTGACAATTGGGACACTGGGCTACAAATTCTGCAATAGACTTTTTCATGTTATCCCACCAATATTGCTCCTTGACATCATGATACATCTTTGTTGAGCCAGGATGGATGGAATATCGGGATTGATGAATTTCATTCATAATCTTTTCTCGCAACCCTGCTACATTCGGCACACATAATCGGCCCTGGTATCTCAGTGCCCCATCTCCTCCGATCTCAAAAGCCATAATTTTACACTGCTGAATGTTCTCTCTCAATCGTAGTAAGATAGGATCTTCATATTGCCGTGTTTTACCTCTGCTACCAAAGATGATTCTGATGTATTCTGTACAGTAACACTTCCGTCATTAGAGTCTAACAATCTGATTCTCATATTGGCTAGCTGATGAAGCTCTTTAGTCAACCCCCATCTACCTGCATCAATATGTACTAAGCTTCCCATTGACTTACGGCTGAGAGCATCTGCCACAACATTGGCTTTACCGGGATGATACAATATTTCGACGTCGTAGTCTTTCAGTAATTCAAGCCACCTACGCTGCCTCAAATTCAACTCTTTCTGCTTAAAGATGTATTGTAGACTCTTGTGATCCGTGTAGATGTCAACATGGACGCCGTATAAGTAGTGCCGCCATATCTTCAAAGCATATATTACTGCAGCCAATTCCAAATCACGGGTTGGATAATTCTTTTCATGCTTCTTCAATTGTCTTGATGCATATGAAATCACCTTCCCATGCCGCATCAACACGCACCCCAAACCTATACCTGAGGCATCACAATATACCACATATCCTTCTGTTCCTTCAGGGAGAGTGAGCACCGGTGCGGATGTCAATCGATCCTTCGGCTCCTGAAAACTACGTTCACAAGTGTTAGACCACTGGAACTTGGTAGCTTTCTGTGTTAACTTAGTCAATGGTGCTGATATAGAGGAAAACCCTTCTACAAATTGCCTATAATATCCTGCTAGCCCCAGGAAGCTACGAACTTCTGATGGTGTTGTAGGTCTCGGCCAATTCTTTACTGCATCAATCTTCCGAGTGTCGACACTAATACCCTCGTCAGATATCACATGGCCAAGGAATGCTACTGAGTTCAGCCAGAATTCACATTTGGCGAGCTTAGCATATAACTTACGATCTTGAAGCATCTGTAATACTATCCGCAAGTGGCTCGCATGTTCCTCCTCCGAACGAGAATACACTAGAATGTCATCAATGAATACAATCACGAACACATCAAGATAGGGCTTGAATACAGTATTCATGAGATCCATAAAAGCTGCTGGGGCATTTGTTAGCCCGAACGACATCAACTCAAAGTGTCCATATCTTGTCCGAAAGGCCGTCTTTGGAATATCCTTCTCCTTAACCCTCACCTGATGATACCCTGAACGTAAGTCAATCTTGGAAAAATACTTGGCACCCTGGAGTTGGTCAAACAGGTCGTCAATTCTTGGAAGTGGATACTTGTTCTTTATAGTAAACTTATTCAACTGCCGATAGTCGATACACATCCGTAATGACCCATCTTTCTTCCGCACGAATAGGACTGGAGCACCCCAAGGTGAAGTGCTAGGACTAATGAAGCCCTTATCCAGCAAGTCCTTTAACTGCGCCTTCAACTCTCGCAGCTCTGCCGGGGCCATTCTATATGGAGGGATAGAGATCGGTTGAGTGTCAGGCAACACATCAATGCTAAACTCAATCTCCCTTTCTGGAGGAAGGCCCGGAAGTTCATTTGGGAAAACATCTGGAAATTCATTGACCACGGGGATAGATTGTAGAGTAGGCAGCTTCACCTCAGTATCCCTAACGCGAACAAGATGATAAATGTAACCTTTTGTGATCATTTTCCTTGCCTTAAGATAGGAAATAAACCTACCTTTCGATGTAGTAATGTTCCCCTTCCATTCAATGACGGGTTCACCAGGAAATTGAAACCTAACCATCTTCATGCGACAATCAACATTTGCATAGCATGAGGCCAACCAGTCCATTCCCAGTATCACATCAAAATCAACCATTTCTAACTCAAATAAATCTGCCGAGGTTTGACGACTACAAATCATCACAGTGCAACCTCTATATACCCTTCTAGCAATCACAGAATCTCCTATTGGAGTAGATACCGCAAGGGGTTTACTTATCAATTCAAGTTCAATGCCAAACTTATTAGCCACAAAGGGTGTAACATATGATAATGTAGATCCCGGATCAATCAACGCATATACATCATAAGAAAACACAGATAATATACCTGTAACAACATCTGGAGACGACTCGAGATCCTGTCGACCTACTAGAGAATATGTTCGATTTTGAGCACCACTCGAACTCGGTCCTGCACCTCTACCTCTACCACGACCTGTCGACTGCTGAAAACCCCGTGCTGGAGGTCGAACTGATGAGGAAGAACCAGACACAGATCTAGTCGGTTGAGCCATACCATCACCTCCCCTGTTAGGACAATCCCTCATCATATGGCCAGGCTGTCCGCAAGAATAACACGCATCAGAACCTCGACGGCACAGTCCAAAGTAGGCCTTGTCGCACTGATCACAACGTGGTGTTGGGGGTTTCGTCTGACTAGTATCCCTGTGATGTTGCGATCCAGATGCCTGCGAACTCTGACCTGGACCGGAATAGGATCGATCATATCGAGGCCTCTGAAACTGTGGAGGAGCACTAGCTACAGATGGCGCCGAACTCCTCGAAGACTGGGGCCTGGCGCTGCCTCTTAAGTCATAAGAATACCTTGCAAATCTCGCCCTCTTATGCTGGCCCCTATCCTGCTCCCTATCTGCCCTCTGCTGGCGCTTACGATCCTCTAGGGTCTGAGCATAGGCTTGAATACGGGAAATATCCATGCCTTCTACCAAGGAGGCTGTCATACACTCATTTATCAGATGGGATCCCAACCCGTTCACGAACAAATGCACCCTATCACTCATCTCGGCCACCATATGGGGAGCATACCTTGCTAAAGAATCAAACCGCATACTATACTCTCGCACACTCATATTACCTTGTCTAAGGTTCAAGAACTTATCAGCTCTAGCTCGTCGTATCTCAACTGGCAAATAGTGACGAAGAAAGGCCTCAGAAAAATCCTTCCACACAGCTGGAGGAGCGTTCGGACCCCTGGATCTCTCCCAACTATCATACCAAAGAACCGCTAAATCCCGTAGCCGATAAGAAGCCAACTCTATTGCCTCTGTATCACTAACATGCATAACCCATAGTGTACGATGAACCTGGTCAGTAAAAGTGTGCGGATCCTCCTTGGGGTCTGATCCGGTAAACACTGGAGGGTCTAAATTAATAAAATCACGAACTCTTGTACTAACTGGTTTATCAGCAGCACCTGTATTCTGCCTCTGAGCCTGAGCGGCTACCAAGCTAGTCAATAACTGCAAAGCACTCCGCATATCCTGGTCTGTAGTGCCAGACGGAGGAGCTGGAGGTGCTGGGTGCCACCTAATATCCTCTGGAGGAGACGGAGTAGATGAGGTATGAGACGGCATCTCACTCTGAGCCTCACTTTGGCCTGCTCTGGCTTGGGGCACCTGACTGGTACCCTCTCCCGCAACTGTATCAAGCCGTCTACTAATTGTTTGTTTCCTAGTCGAAGGCATCGTTGCTGAAAGAAAACAAGGTGAATATTAGAGACGAACACTTACGACTCAACTCTATGCACGATCTAGATTCGGGAAGAAGGTAACAACCCTAGATGTCATGTAGCCTCCTGATTATAAATGTGGCGCGCTACACATCCCTAATCAAGACTCTACTAGACACGGCTCATAGACAATCCCTAGGACAGACTTGCTCTGATACCAAGTTTGTCACGACCCAAACCGGAGGACCATGACTAGCACCCGACCATACTTGCCGAGCACCAACGTACATTTTATCTAACCTTCTTTATTATCTTTTAGGCTGACGAGACCAATATAAATGGTAGACATGGATCATGAACAACCAACAATAAAATATGATTGCATGAACCTACATAACATGGGATGACCGGACAATCAAGAAACTATATACATATGGTACAAGCTACCACGCTAAAATGAAAGACTATACAACAAAAACCAGCCGACAAGGCATACCAAACTATACATGAGTCGACACTTGTCTACGAGCCTCTAAAGGAACATAAGTGCTGCAACATAGCCGGAACAGGGCCCCGACATACCCATAATGTCTATAACAAAAATGCATACCAAGACCAAGGCAAGTCCGGAGAAGGGATCTCGCCAATCACCGCTGAACTGGACAACCTACTGTGATGGGGGAGCTGCACCTGCCTGTCTATCAGGACCTGCAGCACGACATGCAGCGTCCACAAATAAAAGGACGTCGGTACGAATAAAGTACTGAGTATGTAAGGCAGAGAACCATAAATACGAACAGTAATGTAAGCAGGGATAGAGAATATACAACCTGTAACATCTGAGTACCTCTGAGGGCTACCTGACATGAAATACATGATACATATGTATAAATACATAATCTTTTAAAACATACGCCTCTGTAGGCATCATCATCATCATATCGTACCCGGCCGTAATAGGATCGGTAAAAACATACCCGGCCATTATAAGGCTCGGTAGAATCATACCCGGCCACGTGGAGCTCGGTAAAACCCAACTGATCGGTGGTTGCACAATAGGTGCCGTACCCGGCCGACTATAGCGCGGCTCGGTAGAGTAAAATAGATACATATATATAATGCATGCTCGACTCATGGAAACACCTTGTAGACCTTTCGGAGTGACGTAAGGTCGGTATCCTATGTACACCTTATTAGGACTAACTCTTCAGTATGAACCATATAGGAATTAGGAAGTACCAACAAGATTGATAACATAAGAATAAGAGAAACAACATCAACATCAATCGTTCCATAAGAGGGGAAACAATGTAAGTACTGCTTAGCTTCTAAGAATAGAGTATCTTTGGAAGCTCGTTAATTACATTATGTTAATCGGAGTCGTGCAAAAGAAGGAAAAGGATAGCCACGCATACCTTGTATATACTGCCACAACCTCAAGCTATGCAAACGTCACGACTCCTTAGTCTACAATAGGAGAAATGACACTATCGTTAATGTTTAAGCGTCGCAACTATTATGTACCAATCACAACCTATTTTGTGATGAAACGGACAGCACCTCCCATATATATATGACTTCACACCATTCAAAATAATCACCAAACAGCCTAAACAACATCAATAACAAACATATTGAGCCTCCCAAAACAGTCCACACACAACCTAATCACATCATACATATGACGGCCACTATAGTCATACCAAATGACCCAAAAATATTACGAAGAACTAGCAGACCACAACCCAACATATATATGGTGTTTCTCCACACCCCGCCTCCTCCAAAACTCAACAAAACAGTAGTAATAAAAACGCAGCCCAACAGCAACACAAAACAGTCCACAAAACAGTCCGCTACAAGTGAATAACTTGAACTCACGGCTTCCGATCACCGTCCCGTGAGTTCTTACATGTATATAATGAATTACCATGAATTTACAGCAGAATAAATGTATGAAATATAGCAGTAAACTCACCTTTGTTGTTGGATAATTCTGCCTTTAACTTGGTTCTTCAAACTCTAGTGTTTACCCCCAATTAGGGTTTGTGGATAATTTTTGGGAGGAATTTTGCAGGGTCTTAGGTCTGGTTATTTGTGAAATATAAAGAGGGATATATTGCAGAAGATAAGCCTTTTAATGGGCTGCTTATCTGACCCGAAATTCCCTCTTTTGGGCCGACATTTAACCAAGTAGGTGACTCACCTACTTGCACCTAGCAGCTTGTGCAGAGTCTCACGAAAATGTCTATATCTCTCTATTCCAATGTCGTATTGCTAAACCGTTTAATGCGTTGAAAACTAGACTCATAGATCTTCAATTTGGTGGGTAGATCACCCCGTAATTCCAAGTATATTGGGAGAAATACTTAATAACATGTGACCTAAAGTTTAGGTAAAACTATGAACCTAAGTTGCAACAACTTTTGTCGACTTTTGTTTCATAACTCGTTTGACTTCAAGAATTATGATACGGATATTATATGATTCAAATACCTTAAATCATGACCTCCTAAGTATACTAAGCATCTATAGGTTTACCCAAAAGTACGAGTTATAGCATCCTTGATTCGTTTAACTTCTAATACTTGTTAATCACCCTTATGCACCCTTGTATCACTTAAGATTAATCGGATTAACTTCTTATCATCTCAAGGATAATTCCTTCTTGGATTTGTGTTATCTAACTTATGGAATGAACTAACGTGTGTGGATATGGGTTGTAACAGAATTACTAATCTATTAGGACTCTCTTTCTAGGAATGTAAAAAGACTCCTAAAAGGATTAAATTTCTTTAATATGTCTTATCCATTTCTTGGAAGATAAGTTTGTACATCTATAAGTTAAGGATCTCTACTTCTCACAAAGTCGCAAAATCCACAATGTAGTCATTAAAGAGTTTTGTTTAGGAAAGATTTTTCTCTCGATAGTTTTTCTTCTTTTGACCAAACCATTATAAACTATTATGCTTAGTTTAGTATATTTTTCTTTTGTCATCTGGTTTATCATTCACCAAATTTTGTATTGTTAGTTTCCGCATGCACCATGTTATTTCGCTCCCAACAAGTGGTATCAGAGCCAATGATTTAGAGTCAATGGTTGAACGAGATTGAAGACAGATTCAATGCGTATTTAGATCAAGACGATAATGAATATTTGTTATGATGGTACATGTGGAGATAAATTTACAATCACAATTGTATTCAAACCGCCTATTGCTGCATCTTTATTGGAATAAAACTCTTTCTAATCCATATTTTGGCCACTTTTAACCAATGCCAGTTTTAAATCATGCCTACTTGCAAAGCACGAGTTCCAGTGCCAATTTTAACTCATACTTCTTTTTAATGCATGAGCTTCTTTTACCCCATGTTTATTCTTAAAATATGAGCTACTTTTAACCCATACTTGGGCTTCTTTTAACCAATACCAATATCTTCAACCTATACCGATTTTTAATCATGGCAAGCAGTAGTGACGAAGATTATGTGAAGAAGATGAATCAATTTTGTCAAGAAAATTAAAAGACCCCTAAAAGAATTAAATCTCCGCTTCTCCCGAGAGCAACAAAAATATCCACAAATATAGTCATTAAAGAGTTTTGTTTAGCGGGAGATTTTTCTCTCGATAGTTTTTCTTCTTTTATATTAATTTTATCATATATAGATCAATTGACCAAACCATTATAAATTATTATACTTAGTTTAGTATATTTTTATTTTGTCATTTGCTATATCATCCACCAAGTTTTGTATTGTTTATTTCGATCCTAACAGATATGAAATAAGACTTTCACTAGCAGATGAAATTGAATTCTGGATTCCATGACTAAGGCAAAAAGAAAATGATAACAGGAACTTGAAAATTATCACTACTCAACGGATACCTACCTACCTACATTAGAAACACATTTACAGAGGCTGACAAATCAAATAATTGAATTCCTAACAAAATCAGAGATATCATCGGCTGTTAGTTGAGTGGTATGAGATTTTTACTATGACCGACAAAGGAATGTTTACAACATGACCTTGGTTTCCCACTAGTCCAATTCTTCCAAAGCTTGCTGTACTATTGTTCATAGTAGCATTGAAGAACACATTCAAGACCTGCTGCTGTCCACTTGTAACAAAAAATCGCTTTGGGGTAACCTTAACAGAAACTCCATAAGGTGCACTCCAACCGACGATATATGTTTCATTGCCAGCTATGTTGATCAATGTTCTTTGAACTTTTCTTGATTGGTTCAGCTTTGATATTGTGATTGAAGGCATGTTCAGGTCAATTCCATCCATAGTAGAGACCCCACAGCTCTCACCAGTGTAGTTCAGAAGCACAGGAGCTGATCCATTTATGCCACAGAGGAACGCCATGTAGTCGTTATAACCTACAAATCAGATTTCTAAATTCCATGTCTGACAGAAAAAGATATGCTACAATGACTGTATTCTGAACAAAGTCCGCCCTCAAAATAATTAGTGATTGTTTTCGGAAACATTTGTAAATGATGAACAAATTTGGCGAGAGTCTATGACCTGGAATCGCAGTTTGATTAGAAAATTCAGCTAAATAGACAAATTTATAGTTCGACTTAGAGATGCAAAAACTACCCTAGAAAACTTTAAACTACCTAACCTATACTCTCAGTGACACTCTTGCCCATAGATACCGAGATTCCAAAAAAATTTAAAATATAGTAAATACCTCTATAGCGATTCTTAGCACAATACACTTGTAGAAAGATCAACCTCTAATATTTTGAAGAACGAGTTTAAACTAGAAATCATTCTTATTATTGCACAAATGATGTTGATACAAGACCCAATTCTAAACTTCATAGACTAAGAGGGCTTCCTTATATAGAGGGTTGGAAGAGAATAAGGATACCATAATTGAGTTTCCTTGTGGAAACACAAGGCATAGACATAAAGACAATTATTGAGAACAATAATATAGGTTAAGCAGTGGTGGATGTACATTGTTACATATGGGAGCTTGAGCACCCATTACTTTTAACCGGATTTAGTAAATATGCATAGGTAATTATAAAAATAGTTAGATAAATATAGAGTGAGCACCCATAACTAAACTTTTTTTTTCCTCTTCTTTCGGATTTTTATCGGCGAGCACCCATCACTTGAAAATTCTGGATCTGCCACTGAGATTAAGGACAAATATTGACAACTGGCATTTACTTACTGATAGCAGTAGCACACTCGACTAAGATCTTAGTGGAGAATAAGAAACCCCTAATTAATACATTTGATTGGTTGACGCGTCTTGTCTGATGGACTGTGAGGTTGATTGCATAGTTAAAGATCATTCGGTCCACCAATCTACAAGTCTTCTTTTGAGCAATGACTTGCTCCGTTGTCTTTTACAAGTAGTGCGCCTGAACCACTTGTTTCTTTTATCTTGCCGTGTGAGCAAAAATTCTTTTTGATGAGAATAAGAAAAGGCTGATTTTTCTGCTCTACCTTTCCTTGGTGGAGTATAGATTTGAATCCACTTAGTATATTATATGTATCAATCTCGTTTAGATCTTGAGAATCCTAGAAAAACACACTATTTAATTCCTTTAGTACTTCATCATGCACGTTTAATTTTTTGAAACTGGTAAATAGTAGTACTTCATCGTGCACTGTCCCCAATATGGACAATTAGAGGTCTACTTCCAGCTAGCACAATCTCCTGCGTTTGGCTAGATTTCCTTGGGAATTGTTCTTGGAAATGTATCTTCTGAGCTTATTAAGAAACAAGCGACACAGACACACTAAATGAAAAAGACGAAGGAGCATGTCTTTGTTTAAAAAAAGACATGGTCTAGGTTGGTGGATCAAGAGAGATTGTCAAGTCCACAATCAACCCCAACAGTCGCTCCATCAGGCGAGGACATAATTAAGGTTGAGTAGATTCATTAAGGTTATTTTGTTCTCTTCAACTGTGTGTTGTCAATAAGTGCTTGTCAATCGCCAATGTTTGGTTTCAATAATTTTCCTTGTGTCTATCTATATGTCTATCTCTCGTGTCCCATAAATATATTAATTATCGTATCCGGAAGGATTGTTCCCACCACTATATAAGATAGTGTTCTTAGTTTGAGACTCCTAATTAAGTTCTTTATCAAATATCCTTTGTGCAATAAAAAAAAATATCCCGTTAGAACTCTCTTAGTTCTTTCTTCAAACATGAGATAATGATCCCTAATATGAGTGTAATGTGTTAAGATTAACATTAGATGCACTTACTTCAGTTCATAGTTTTGTCTGATAATTAGGCTAGGCAAATTGTTGTAGGGATGTCCTTCGGAGCTACACTAAGCAAATCTTGTTTGGAGAACTTAAATCTATAATTCAAACATAATGTGTCTACTCAATTCTCATCATTCTGCAATTCTAGGACTACACTCACCCCCGAGATTACGAGATCTGTCATTTAGAAATGCCAATGAACAATAGTTTCTCCTCAAAATCGTGGGCAAAGAGATCAAGAAGCAAAGAGTAGCTTACTTGTATCAAGAATAAGGCCTGGATCCAGTGCTGCAGTAGCATTCACGAATCCACTTCCCATGTCAAAAGGTGTTGCAGGAGACTGGTTTGAATCTGGGTTAGCATATGCACGCTGGGCTAATATTGGGCCCCCATATTTGTTACGGAGAGAGGCTGTTGTAGAAAGGGCAGATCCAATTGCAGCAGGACTAAAGGTGGGGAATCTTTGCTTAATCAAGGCTGCTAAACCAGCAATATGAGGTGCAGCCATGCTTGTGCCGGACATCATTGCAAAGCTTTCACCTAAATTGTAGGAAGTACTTGAGTCAGCAAATAAACAAATTTTAATGGTATTTATATTGCTATATGAGTACCCCCACACTTTTAGAGGTAGTTCATGAGAGCATTGTTTAGTTCTTTTGATAAGGACTACCTTGAAATTCAATCGATTCAGCACCATGGGAACCCCAAGCAGCCCATACAGAATTTCCTGGAGCAACTAGGTTGGGTTTCAATATGTCTGCGTCATCCACAGAACTGTCTTCTGGATCTGGTCCCCTTGCAGAATAGTACATAACCTTTGGAGCAGATGAGCTAAAATTAGCTTTTATTCCCCCTGAAATGCAGGCTACTGCCCCAAACTTAACAATTTTCTTTGTAGTTTCATCTTCCTCCAATGAAGAATTGTAGTACTGAAGTAAAATCTGCCAAGTTAATTAAGATCACCAAATTAAAAACGAAGATGAGAACTTTTGTGTAACAACACTCACAGAACGAATAAACATTTACACATCCAAACTCACCTTAGAATCATCTTGGGAAGGAATTATAATTCCAGGTAATCTCATTGGAACCGGATTAAGTTGAAAACTGATAACAAAAGGATCCATGGAAAATACAACTCCAGCTGCACTAAGGTTCTCAGCAGTTTCTGAGGCCTGTTTAATGGTGGAAAGCCCAAGCACAAACCGGATGGAGTAGCTACAAAGTAAGAGATTCCCTTGAACAAGAGTTTGATTGAACTTACTGGCATCTTGGCATTCACTGACATACATATCTTTAGCAGCTGTATCATTCAAAGCATGAATTGCAGAAACCAGAGTGTACTTGCCATCTGTTCCAGCTGTATACAAAAACAAAAGATTCTGAGAGAGCAACATGACAAGGAACTACATGGAACTCCTTTAAAGGTTGTAAAGAAGTTTAGTTTGTCAAGGATACAGTACAGCACCACAACTATCAACTAAAGTTCTGTTTCATTGTGTCCAAAGAAGTAAATCTAGGAAAATAAGGTTGCAGCATTTCAGTGATTGTATCGACTTGAACACTAACCAACTTATGCGCAAAGATCCTTCCCCAACCCAAAACTCCCCAAAAAATGCTTTTATAATTGAAAAAATCTTAGTGAACCAATGCCAAATTTACCACAAAGTACATGCCTATTTAGGCATACATTTTTTATGGACATGGCAAGGAAAATCTCGGGCATCTAGCTTAGGCAAAAAACTTTTGGGGGATATTATTACAGGATGCTTCTCAGCTTCCAAAATCTGAAAAAGAACCTGCAGTATTGGAGAAGACTAACAGCACAGAATTTACATCATTGACAATTATCAATAAGAATATCTCCAAGAGAAAAGTTTTAGGCTGCTTGTGCACTTTCCTTAACAAATCAAGAGCATCCGCTTCCTCAAATTTAAAGGCAATCCTGTGATATCGTTTCTCATTCTCCACTGATTTTGATAAGGAAATATTTATTGAGATTATACATGATAAGAGATTACATTTCACTTGTCCGAAAAAGATAGCTCTACTTTTCTTTTTAGATAGTCCTAAAAAATAGCAACTACTTCCCGTAGATGAAAGATAGTTCACCTTTTACTTTCTCTCTGTTCTTACAGACCAAAAGTAATTATAACCACGCAGTTCCTCTCTAGCAGTTAAAACTTTTGGAGGCAGTTCACGCAATTTATTGTGGCATTGGAGCATTTTCAGGAAATAATAATAAACATGTCTCGTATCTCTAACAATTCAACTTTTATCCGAGGTGGTTCACGTAATATAAAATCAGTAGCAATATCAGGGAGAAGATATCTTATTAAATTATGTCAAATACATCATCTAGCTTGAAATGTTTGAGAGGGGACACTTATGTGTACTTATTTTAGGTTTGTCATATCATACACAAGTCTAATTATTTTTCTTGGGCTAAGTACATAATAAAGGGTGACAATGAGGCTTGAATTCAAAAGTTCTGAATGCTTTTCTACCATGTGAGAGATAAGAAAAAACATTAGAAGAAAGCATGAAAAACTTATGACTGACTGCTAACGACACACTTTACAATGTACACATTAATTTATCAAATGTCTCACACTACTTGTACATACTTAAATAAGTCAAAGTCAAACTAATTAGTCAAAGGTGTAATAGACCATAGTCACCTTTAATATTCACTTGAGAAATCTAGTGATTGGAGCCTCTCGCAAAAGGATTTGTGCCTCGGATGCATTCCTTTAAGAGTAAGATATCCACACATAGAGACTGACATGAAACAGTTTGACTCGATACTAAGGTAGGGTCGACATCTGCCTCCCATCTGATGTCTCTATCAACTAACTTCTCTGGATCAATACTAACTTACCATTTACTTCTCCTACCAAATCCAAGAGGGGTGATGCTGGATTTGAGGACATATTACTCATTCTTTCCCAACTCGCTCGGGATTGCAATCGAGAGAGAGAGAGAGAGGAATAATTGACCTAGAGTCGCATTAATTATCTTTAGAAGTTCCAACAGGAAATTACTTAATTTAGTGCAGAGCAGAATAATTGAATTGTCCACAACCACTATGGTTATGGTATCTGATATTTGGTGCCACTTCCCTTTAAAGGATTACATAATTTTAACTCTACTCTTTAACGTCTTCTACAATTAAATTAGGACTAATTAAATGAGGGAGGGATTACAATAATGAGATACATGTGGAAAGAGTCAATCCATTCATATGATCAAAATAGAATTAAATTTATCAATCACCAAGGAAGACTTACGCGCAAGTCCAACTCCAGATATGGTGATGTTGTTGCCCAGCACTATAGAGTTACTGTAAACCCTATCATGGGTTGAAGCACCGACAGTGAAGATCCATGGGCTGAAGGAAGCAACACTCTTAGGTGATGGTCCAGTATTGCCAGCTGCTTGTACTACAAAAATGCCTGCTTTTACTGCTGACAGCAATGCCATGTCTATCGGATTAAAGAAAGTTGCTAAACCAGGAGGACGCCTGTTTGGAGTGATAGATAAACTGATTATGTCCACGCCATCCTGGGCTGCCTATAATTGTAAACAGACACGTATCACCACTGCTTCCTAAGTATATGTAACATATATATATATATATATATATATATATATATATATATATATATGTATGTATATATATATATGTACATATATATATATACATATATATATATATATATATATATATATATATATGTATATATATATATGGGGACAAATGAATATGCCCTCCATCTTAAAAAATTGACTTGCTTTCCATTCTATTCTGTTCCAAAAACTAGTCCAATTTTGGCAGATATTTTTCACCTTCCAACAATTCAAATATAAAGTAGCACTACTATTTTATGTTACTGAAACTTTATGTGACATTTCCCCAAGATATGCTAACAACATCTGCAGTACATCTGTTTCCTTCCTCTCTGTATCCAAAAGTCAAAACCAGCACATGCTTCTCTTTTTATTTTTCTTTAAATGTTTTCCACTAACTAGCTAAAAAAGAAAACCTGCCTGGTCTATGGCAGCAACGACATCTGCAGCAAAGCCACCGAAACTCTTGTATAATGCCTTGTAAACTGCAATGCTAGAAATGTGGCATGTAATCAATATCTGCTCCAATAATAATTTGTAGCAAGAGAGACATAAGGAAATTAACTCCTTGTCTAAAACTCTGAATTGAAAAGAAAGCACTGGAGGCTTGAGTTATGAGCACTTCAGATTTTTTTTTTTTGATGAAGTAAGTGGTATTATAAATGGAATCAAGTAGATGCATAATAGTAAAAGTACAGAAGTGAGAGTTTGTTAACTCTGTTACAATGAGGCCTACGCTAAGGGTAAAGAGCTAACAAAGACCAAGAGTTTGACATGAGAATCTACAGGGAACAAGCTATCCCAGCTTTGGGAACTTAAGAAGATCAGATCAGTAATAGTAGATTTCTAGTCAATTTCCCCAAGTGCTCACAACTCAAGCACTTCCTAGTACTCAAGGACACCCCTCCGCTAAACAATGGATTCAGATTTCCATAACTTCACTAATTTTCACTTTTCATACATGTGCTAATTGTAATGTTTGGTGAACTGCTGAAAAGGCGATCGGAATAATTTTGGTAGAAATGAACCATTAGCTAAAGTTAAATTGTCAAGAGCTCTTGCATTTGAGCATATTTGCATGCAAATTTTAGGCCCACAAAATATACACAACAAAGAGCTTATAGAAGATATGGAAAAGAATTAAAACATAAGTTGATTGCAACACTGCAATTCCCTAAATTATTAGTGATGATAGCTACATTTTTGGAATCTCTTCTGCATGTTGAGCATCACCTCTCAAGTAGATATTGGTAATCAAATATAAAGAGAAAAATTAACTTCAGATTTCTTACTGTGAATGAGGAGCCATTCCACTAGCATTTCCAAAGTTATGTCCAGCAACAATAACAGGGATCCCATGGTTCCCTGCCGCAATAGAAGCTGTATGCCTGTTCAATTAAGAAAATCAAGCCATTTGGTGGTAGATACTATTTTCAGTAACTTATGCCTTGCAAGTAAAGACAACTGAATGTTCAAGATAAAAATTGATGATATCAAGAAGGTTTGAATCAAGCAAGGTCCTGTCTTTTCTTTATTTTTCTTACTGTTGCTTTTTCCTTTCTGTGTTCTCTGGAACCTTTTAATCAAGTCGTGGTTGTTCAATTACCAATTATTTGTTGGACAGAGTAAATTTGATATCAGCAAGGTTTCAAATCAGGCAATTGTCATCAAATTAGACATTGGCAACTTTTGTGTTTGTTGAATTGTATACTTTCTGGATTTATTGATGGAAAGGCGGTCCATTTAACATTTGAAATAAATGAAGCCTCGGCAATTGGATTTCCATAAAAGATATTGGATATAGCATCTCCCCGGTCCAGACTGCACCACATCTTAGAGTATCATGCTCAACTGGGGAGAACTTCAAAAATAACTAGATTTACAAGCAGTCGTTGAAAAATACCCCAGTTTTAAAAGTAAATACAATTTAGCCACTTTTCATGTAAAGATAAATTTGAGCTAAAACACTATTCAAAACCTGAAAAATACGCCAGTATATTATGCTGGAGTTCCAGCATAAGTACACTTCTTCAACATAGGATAAGTATGCTGGAACTCCAGCATAATATGATGGAGTTCCAACATAAGTACACTAGAACTCCATCATAATATACTAGAGTTTCAGCAAAGTATACCGGTACAGTATAATATGTTGGAAGTTCATACAGAAGTGCTCGAATCTCCAACATATTATGCTGGAACTTTCCGTGTGTTGCAGTTCCAGCATAATATGCTGGAAGTTCATACACAGGTGCAACGAACTCCAGTATATTATACTGCACCGGTCTCTATTGCAGCAAAATAGTGGCTATTTTTCATTGACTTGGTAAACGCTGAATATTTTTGAATGACCAATTCGAAAATTGGCTAGGCTATTTTTACGTTCAACTGTTGATAGTTTCATGAATGACGTATTATGGCCAACAAAATAAGAACTTTACATGTCCTAAAGAGGCTTCAGAGAGGCCTTGATCAAAAAGTGCTAATCTGGGTAGGCCTATTACGTTTCCTTTTTTTTTTCACCGACAAAGTAGGATTGTGATGAAGTTAAACAGAGAAACATGGTTAGTTGAGGATTCATATAGCCAACCGAGGTGTAGTTGTTGGTGTTTATAAAGTAGACATTATTATCATATACAGATTTTAAAGATGAAGATAGTTACTAAAGTTGAACACCAGAGTTTTGGGGTCCCACAATTATAACTTTGGACAAGAGATTATTTTACAAGTTTAAACAAAAAATCCAAAATTTTAAACCTAAAGGAGAGACATATCAACTTCTTTAGAGAATGCTTGATGCAGGGTTTCTTAGGAACCTACTGTAGCTTCACATTCGGTGCCAAGGTAAAATGAAAAGATCAAAGTTACTAGGACGCATAGAAACAAATGATATATACAGCTATAACTGATCAGAGTGCCGACAATTATCACATAACCTATTCGCATCTCCTTCACCATTTTCAAGTTTTTAATTAAGTTTTGATAACCGAGAAATCCTCAAGGGGACCAGTGGTGCATTGCGATGACCCAAAGGGTCATCTTTTGTTTTAGAACCCGAATCCGGGTTTTGAGGCCTTGAAAACCTTGTTTCTTTTTCCTCGATTTGCATGCGCAGTCTCGGCGTATTTCCGGAAAGCTTTTATGTGAAATTTAAGAAAAATATTGAATTTGGCCTTTTACATTGATTAAAGCTGACTTCGGTCAATATTTTTGGTAAACAAACCCGGACCCGTGATTGACAGTCTCGTAGGGTCCGTGGTAAAATATGGGACTAGAGCGTATGCCCGGAATCGAATTCCGAGGTCCCTAACCGGAGAAAAGATTTTTTTAAAAAAATTGATTGCTGGAAAATATAAAGGTTTTTAGAAATTGAATAGTATTGAAAATTGATGGTATTGGGCTCTTATTTTGGTTCCAGAGCCCGGTATAGATCCGTTATAATATTAAAGTCATATTTGTAAAATTTGGTGAAAAACGGAAGAGATTCGGACCCTTGGTTGAGAAAATAGAAATCTTGAACTATTTTATGAATTTTGATGTTAAATTCATTGTTTAAGATGTTATTTTGGCGATTTGATCGCACGAGCAAGTCCGTATAATGTCTTTAGACTACATGTTTGGTTTGGAGCCCCAAGGGCTAAGGTGAGTTTTGGATAGGCTACTGAGTGAGTTTGGACTTAGAAAAAAATTTGTTCTTGCATCCGGTATAGTTGCAGGCTCGGATCTCGCAATTGCGAGGTCAGGCTTGGCAATTGCGAGCCTAACAGGCTTCGCAATTGCGAGCCTAACAGGCTTGGCAATTGCGAGGGCTTTATCGCAATTGCGAAGAAGCCCAAGCCTGCATTGTTCGCATTTGCGAACATCCTTTAGCAATTGTGAAGTCAACGATCGAAATTGCGACAAATTGCTCGCAATTGCGAGAGGAGTAGACATGAAGCGGGGTGGCAATTGCGAGGGCTTTATCGCAATTGCGAAGAAGCCCAAGCCTGCATTGTTCGCATTTGCGAACATCCCTTAGCAATTGTGAAGTCAACGATCGAAATTGCGACAAATTGCTCGCAATTGTGAGAGGAGCAGACATGAAGCAGGGTCGCAATTGCCAGCTTCGCAATTGCGAAGCTCCTGTTGCAATTATGACATCTGCACCAGATCAAAATATCATTGGACGAGATTTTCACTTCATTCTTCAAAACTACAAAACCTAAACTCCAAAGGGCGATTTTCCTAGAGCAAGTTCTTCCCCAAATCATAGGTAAATGAATCTTAACTCTTTTTCTTCAATCTATTTCATCTTTTTACGTGATTCATCTCAAAATCTAGGGTTTTCAATGGGAAACTGGGTGTTTTTATAGAAATTAGGATTTTCGAATTTTGGGAATTTGGACCTCAAATTGAGGTCGGATTTCAAACCAATTGCATATTTAGGTTCGTGGGTGAACGGGTAATCGGGTTTTGGTTCGAACTTTGAGTTTTGACTAAGCAGGTCCAGGAAGCGGTTTTTGGCTTTTTGGGGAATACATTGGAAAATCTGTACTCATGCATTAAAATTGATTTATTTAGCGTTTATTGATGTTATATTAAGTAAATTATGACTAGATTCAAGCAGATTGGAAGTGGAACCGAGAGGTAAAGCTGTAATTGAGGCTTGATTTTGGCCGTGAAATCAAAGTAAGTGTTTGGTCTAACCTTAGCTTGAGGGAATAGGCGGATCTTCGAGGAGTCTTTAGGTAGCTGCGGATGTTCGCAACCTGGAGCTCCTCTCTATCTATTTCTTTTACGTTTTCTTAGTTCAGTATCGGAAACTCTATATTTACATTTGAGGATTTAGTATCATAGATGCTTGTGACTTGTGACACCCCGGTTAGGGCTGCGTCGGGATGGTTTTCCGCTTTGTTATCTTTGTTTCCGCTAACTATTGCTATTAAATCATGTTTAAACTATCTTTATGTTATTTGACTGCTTAAAGGGACGAATTATGTTAGATTGGCTGGCCTTGTCTTCACAAGAGGCGCCATCACGACCGGGTTCGGGGTTAGGGTCGTGACATATTATGAGTGAGTGTTAATGCACGAAGGGTGATGCCGTGCCGATGTGTGAGTGTTAACGAAAGATGATATCGTGCAATGCCATGATTTGAGTGTTAATGCATGAAGGGTGATATCGTGCCATGATTATGAGTGTTAATGCACGAATGGTGATGCAGTGCCGTTTCTGTTATTTCTTATGGCGAGGACGAGAGTAAAAGCACGAAGGGTGATGCCGTGCACGCGTTACTATTTCATTATTCATGTTGATACAAATATGGTGTTTATTATGCTTCTGTCTTGAACTACTTTCAGAACTTGATATTCCCCGTAGCATGTTCCCCTTCCCATCTTTATCTGTTATTTTACACCTATTATTGTTCTGTTTGTATATGATTAAACTGCATAGTTTTATATGATTGTCGTGTCCTAGCTTGTCACTAATTCGCCGAGGTTAGGCTCAACACTAACCAGTACATGGGTCGGTTGTACTGATACTGCACTCTGCACTTTTCATGCAGATTTCGGTGCTGGACCTTGTGAGTAGCTTGAAGTTGTTGCCTTCAGTCCAGGGAGACCAAGGTAGATCTGTTGGCGTTCGTAGAGCCTGAAGTCCCCTTTCCCCGTTTTAGTTTCTTCTGTCTCTTCTATTTCGAGAAGAGTTGTACTTCTTTCAGGTTTATATTTGTAGTAAATCTTAGTCATTTGTGGATTGTGACACCAGATCATTGGGGTAGTTATGTTCTAGGGTTGTTGCACTGTTATATTTGTGGATTGTGACACCAGATCATTGGGGTAGTTATGTTCTAGGGTTGTTGCACTGTTATATCACTTCAGCATTTATAATCATTTTGTTTTAGTTATCATCTGTTTTCTATTTGATTAATAATAATTGTGGTAAAACTGTAACTGTCGGCTTGCCTAGCTTTCACAAGTAGGCGCCATTACAATTCCCTAGGTGGGAAATCTGAGTCGCGACATGCATGAGTTGAAACTCTGGTGGAAATGGGCCCACCCCTCTATCTTTCCCCACTCAAATACAAGGCTTTTGTTCGTTATCAAAACCAAAATACTTCACCGTTCCTTCACCATTTTCAAGTCTTATTCGTACAGAGAAAGTTTGATGACCCGAAATCATATATAAAGGAGGTGGATCACCAACATATTAATCAAGATCCAGAGCAAAAACATTCAGCGTCCACATGTTGAATACCAAATAAGCCACAAAATGCTACAAAGAAAATGCCCATATGGTAGAGAACACTTACGTTCCATGACCATCACCATCAAAAGGAGAAGCATAGTCCTTAGTTGCATTAAATATACCCCTGGTTATAGCAGATGCTGCAAAATGACGGGCACCAACAAGCTTCTTGTTGCAAGATCCGGATGGAAAATCTTGAGTGACCTCACAAATGCCAGAAAAGTGCTCAGGAACAGGATATGTTTGCCCAGGTGAATTATCGGAGAAGCTGGGGTGTGTAGGATCAATTCCAGTGTCAATGAAACCAATCACAACGCCTTCCCCTGCAGTTCCATATCCACCTTCTTGAGCCCATGCCCCACGAGGTAGACCTAGGAACTCTGGTGTATGTGTAGTAGCAGTTCTGACGGAGAAATCCAAAACAATGTTTGACACTTCTCTCCTCCTTGCAAGCTTGAAAGCCTTCAAATTGAATAAATACAGTTTCACATAAGATATAACCATGATCAAAAGTCACAAAAGCCTGTGTAATGAATTAACTGTGTATGAAGTGTTAAAGATAATTCTAATTTCTACATAACTGCCAACATACCTGCAGAGGTGTTACAAGAACAGCAAATCCATTGATCAAGTAGTGGTAGCTGCAAACTTTTAGATACTTTTCTCCTCTTAATGTCCTCCTCAATAAAGAATCATGCATTTGAGAAGTGTAGGAAACATTCATGCGATTTATATGCGAAATATTGCTGATTCAGAAAAATAAAACAAGTATCAGTAGTATGATTGAAGAAGTGAACTTCTCAATTTCACATAAGAAGAAAGAATGCAATGAATTATTAAGTTAGAATTTAGCCATGAAGTAAGTGTAAAATTTACCCCAAAAAATCAGTTAAGCTTTATCTCGTAAGAATTCTAACATAATAATTCACTGCATTCTAATTCTCAATCAGTCAAAACTCAAAATACTATGGGCTGCTAATAAGGAGGACTGTTAAGCCTTCTAGCATAGGTGATGCCTTCCCAAAGTCTGGTCTCTTCGATACAGGTACGGACTTTGAGAAGACGACCCTTATCTTTGACTGTGTGGAATAAGAGCGAGTGCCTTTCATTTATCAAGACTAGATAAAC
The DNA here is from genome assembly GCA_032618575.1 of Nicotiana noctiflora. NCBI lineage: Eukaryota > Viridiplantae > Streptophyta > Magnoliopsida > Solanales > Solanaceae > Nicotiana > Nicotiana noctiflora. The sequence continues at coordinate 164,625 of JASVEL010004423.1, forward strand.
CAAAGCAGTCTACGATTGCCGGGTTTTTAGGAATGGAATTTATAGGAAGACTAGCGGAACCGCAAGGAATCAGTATTGCATTGACTGTTATGTGCTAAAGACTACGGAATAAGAGCTCTTAGTCCTTTCGGCACGACATAAAATAAAGGTTGTTCTTGTTGCAGGTTTATCAGAGCTTGAGAATCTAGCTAGGACTATTTGAACTAATAAGGAAAAGTAGTCATGATAAGTACATTTTGATGGCATTGATTCGGAAGATAACCTATCTAAGAGAAAATGAAATAGCAAGTGCTTGAGAAGAAGAGCTATGTAGCGCGGACTCTCCAAAATGTAGCCGCACTCGTGTCGGATCCTTCAAAAATACATTGCTTTTGGAGGATCCTATATCCGGACACATTTTCGGAGAATCCGAGCAACATAGGTTGTGAGGGAATGCGCTCTGACTGATATCATTCAGGCAATTTCATTCTTACTGTCCTAGGAAAAAGGAAAGAATAAAAGATTTCGCGAACAGGGTTAGCGTAAGAAAAGCTTTTGCAAGAAGGGCATCGTTCTCAGTGGGCAGATGGAGCTGTTAAAAAGAATTACCGATCATCGGGAAGAGAAGAGGAATGAATCTTTTTTGGGGGAATAAGCACTCTTGTCGTGTCTGGAGTTATAGATAAAGGGAATCGCCTTTCGAGTTGTAAGAAAACACACAGTTGTTAAAGTGAAAAGAAGTCTAATTTTTTACTTTTAAATAAGTACAATTATCCAATCGAGGGCTAACCCGCGCACAGAGAAGGAAGAGGCTATCTCAATATCCTTCACACATATGACATTTATCTAAAGAAAAACAGAAACTTTCAAATAAATTGCCTTTTTATCTTACAAAATCCTGAGTACACACTACCTTTAATAGGTAGGGCTAAGATTTACATACCAGGTAGGGATAATGTTTGCATACATACTACTCTCCTCAGACTTATACTGGGTTTATTGTTGTTGTGTAACTTACAAAATCAAGAACTTCAAACACTTTAATAATTACAAATGCTAATAGAATGTTGAAGCCAGTAAAAGGCTTTAATTACACATGCCCAAAAGTTACAACCAAAAACACCCCCTTTTCATTGAACAAAATAGCTGAAATTGAACAAACCAAAAGTGGGATAAGCACAAAAAGGGCCCACTCGCTAGAAGCAACATAGAAATATAAAGTAGATTTATGGGTGTAACAACAATAACTGCTACAATTTAACGCCAAAAAAGTTGGGGTCGCCTATATAAATCTTCAATATCCTCACCACTCCATTTGAAAGTTGAAACCATGTAATTGACAATATAAGTTCAAAGGTAATTGCATGTAACTCTATTTAATAGCATCGATAGATAACATATAATAAATGGTAAATATTCATGCTACAACAAATTAAATTAGACTGATAGTGTAAAAAAAATTGTTACACTGTCAGTGTAATACAGTTTAAAAAAATAAAAAATAAATACCTTGGTATGTCCAGTCTGGTAACTCTACCATTTGTGGAGTGGTGTTGATTCTTGACCCTCAGTTCTCCATAAAAATAAGAAATAGGAGGTTTTTTCAGAGTCACAATATACACTGACGCAGTAGCTGAATCAGCATTCTCTTGAGACCATCCACAACCCACAAAAATTCCCAAAAATAACACCCCCGTTAAGAAATTGAACCAAATAATAGACCCCTCCATTTTGAACGCAACCCCCATTCAAGAATGAGGGTGAAACTGGACAAACGTCCTTTTGTTTATTTTCACCAAAAACAACTACTCATTTGCTTGTTCAAGAAACCAGAAGAAGAAGTAAACAAGAATTGTGTTAGCTAACCAGCTAAGTAAAGGGTATAAAGCAAGCTAAAAAATGAGTATTAATGGAATTCGAGAGATTTATTTAATGAGCTAAAGAAAAGAAGAGAAGCTGTGCTACTTTCTTGGGTAGTGTGCATATGAAAGTCTTGTGTATTATGGTCCCTCTTGTTTTTGGGTAGATCCTTTATTAATATACTCCTGTGCCATTTTGGTCCTTAAATTTAGCAAAAGTGGTCAATTTTGATCTCTAAATATTTAAGAAACTCTCATTATTAGATTTAATGAGACCTATAAAAAAATTATAGTAAGATTTACTAACATGAACTCAGATTTGAAGCTCCACTTTTCGAAGTTTCTCTATTTTTGTCAAAATCTAAAAACTGGTTATAGTTTTTTAAAATGCTATTTCTGCTAATTTTGTTCACGTCAAATTTAACGGCCAAAATTTATTAGATACTTGATGGACACTAAATTTAACAAACTTAAGAAACTAACATTACTGAGAAATAAATATATTTAAATGACCATACCCCAAACTTAAGAGGTCAACTTTGTCATTTTCTCAACAATATTACGTAAGGAAAGATCGTACTTTCTTTCCAATTGTTTTTTGTCATTTTGCTGCTGTCGGATTTATTACTCACATGTCTTCATTTGTTATAACGGTTATATTTATCAATAATTTTCTGTACCGTTTCTTATGCTGAACAACACTATCTTATAAAATGAAACTTTGGATTCTGAAATTAAAAGAAAATTAATTATTTCTTAGCCTTTCTAAGTAGTAGTAGTAGTACTTTTTATGTAACAATATGTTCTGTTTTCTCATTGTTACTGTAAATATGCTGGCACTTCGAGAAAAGACAGATCTATGTTTGACCATAAAGAGCGGCAGAACTTTGTCGTCAAGAATGTTAGTATTGGATATTTTTCTCGTAACTAATTCTATCGTGGAGTTAACTCATACTCCCTCCGAGCTCTTTTTTTTTTTAACAAAAATAAATAATTTTTCAGATTTTAAGAATAAATTAATTATTTTATTCTTTATATCCTCAAAATAAATAGTACTAGAATATATGTTAGAAGTGTTTATGTGAAAGATAATAAAGGTTAATATGGTCAATTTTATTTCTAATTAACGCTAAAAGGTGAATTTCTTAATCTATGTGAAAACATTCAAAAAATCACTTATTTTGGACCAGAAGGAGTATATTTAATTGGTACAAAGTTTCACCACTACTCCCCCGGTCCAAAAGAAGTAAAGTAATTTTTTAGATATTTTTGCATAGATTAATAAATTCACCTTTTAGCATTAATTAACAATAGAATTGACCATAGTTACATTTACTATCTCACATAAATACTCCTAACACATATTTCAATACTATTTACTCCAAGGTCAATTCAGGAAAAAAATAATTAATTCACTCTTAAATTCTAGAAAAATTATTTATTTTGGACCACAAGAAAAAGGTCAAAAAATTACTTATTGGACCGGAGTGAGTATAACTTTTAAAACTTGTCTAAAACACGTTGTAAAAATTTGAGAAAACTACCCTCTATAGCCCCTCAAAATTTTAATAGCCCATGTTTTTACCCACTTTCAAAAAATGGCCCTTCGGCCCAAACATATTGCATATACTAGCCGAACAGAATGAATTTGACAACACAAGTGCTTGTAGCTCAGTGGGTATAGCGCCTATTTCCTAAGCAGATGGTCGCAGGTTCGACCCCTACCTAGCGCAATGGAGAATTTGTTTTTGCAATGTATAAATGTTGTATCCTAAGTTCGATAGTGTATCATTGGTGTACATTGAGCATATCTCAACTCAGCTTGTGTATCTAAAGTGTATATATTTGTGTATCCCAAATATAACTTGTATCGTGAATGTATAATCTGTCTAAAAATATATAAAAATTGTGTATAATGCATATTTTCTAATATTTTGGAGTGTATTATATATTTTTGTATAGTGACAGTCTTTTTTGTATATATTTTGTATAGTAACATCTATTTTGTATATTTTTTGTATAGTGACAATTTATTTTGTATATTTTTGTGTAGTTATATCTACTTTGTATATATTTTTTATATTTATATCTATTTTATATATTTGCTGTACAGTGACAATCTATTTTGTATAATTTTTGTATAATACCAATTTATATTGTACATATTTCAACTTTTTGTATACATAGAGGAGTTTCTCTTTCACACTCCATATGGCTGAACCAGTACTACTACATCTTTGGTTTCCTTTTCATCGTTTTTCTGATCTTGATAATCACATGTGCGGAGATAGCCGGCGTGCTCTGTTACTTCCAGTTGTGCAGTGAAGACTATCATTGGTGGTGGAGAGCTTATCTGACTGCTGGATCCTCTGCTTTATACATGTTCCTCTACTCCATCTTCTATTTCTTTACCAAGTTGGAAATCACAAAGTTGGTTTCAGCGATCTTGTATTTTGGCTATATGTTGATTGCATCATATGCCTTCTTTGTGTTAACAGGAACAATTGGATTCTATGCTTGCTTCTGGTTTGTTAGGAAGATCTACTCCTCAGTGAAGATCGACTGATCACAAGGGAGCCTCCTAATATGTTGTTATTGTAGTGAAATGACCTAGGTTCTTATGCGCCAAGACTCAGTAAGAGGTAGAAAGTTTTTGGGCTACTGGGTGAAATATGTTTGGGCTATAAAATATATGTTGCAGTTTTTGGGCTACCGGGTGAAATAAGTTTGAGCCGATGGGCTACAAATGAAGTTTGCTCTAAAAATTTGTGCATTAGTATATTATCTCATTAAAAATAAAAAGAAAATTTTAGCATAAAATTATTTTTTAATAAGAAAGTACGATATATTTTTTGGGACAAACTAAAAAATAGTAAGACAAATAAATTGGGTTTGCTATTATAATCCATAATAATCTTTGTAAACTTGGCTCAAATTGCTAACTTATACACCTAGATTATGGTATTTGTATTATCCCAATTTTCGGCCATAATCACTTTTTGGTATACTTTTATTTAGTTGAATGTTTTTATCATGACCAAAAAGTTTTGTTGACTTTACTACTGTATAATTTTATACATTTAGTGACTATTTAGAAAATTAATCCTTAGACCTTTATAGTAACTTTTATTCAAGTAAAAAAATATTGCGAATGTACAAGAATATTTTGATGAGCTAATTTAGTGCTCTAAATAGAAAATTATTCTCATATATGTTTCACTCAACATAATTAGATAATTGGACTAGCGAGAAATTCAAAAATAGCCAGATTTACAACTGATCATTAGAAAATAGCCATGTTTCAAAAGTAATTAAAATTTTGCCACTTTTTATGTAAAGATAAATCAGAGCGGAAATACTGTTCAAAACTTGGAAAATACGCTAGTAATTTATACTGGAGTTCCAGAATAAGTATGTTTTGAAAATACTGTTCAAAACGCGGAAAATACGCCAGTAATTTATCAGAGCGAAAATACTGTTCAAAACTCTGAAATTAATAACAAATTGTGAAAAGGATTCTGATAGTGACTGCAAGATCAAATCTTGAGAAAGCTCTTTACCCAGTTTGCACCCCAACTTCTCAAGTTCTTCAATAAGATCAATCATGTGATTGACATAGGGTCCAACTGGAGAGTTTCTAGTCAATTTGGATCCAAATAAAGCCTTAGATAGCTGGTATATAGCTGTTCTGCTTTGTGTACCAAACATTTTCTTAAGATGTTCAATGATTGCAGTTGGATCCACATCCTGATGTTTCCTCTGTAGTTCAGAATTCATAGAAGCGAGAATGATGCATTTGGTAGTAAGACATTCTTCCAAGAATTTCTGATAAATCTTGGTAGCATCCTCATCATTCTCATCTGGGACTTCCTTGGCAGGCTTATCGATCACATCAATAAGCTTTTCATGCATGAGAACAATTCTCAAATTTCTGTACCAATCATCAAAGTTTGGTCCTACCAACTTGTTGGTCTCAAGTATTCCACGCAGTGATATAACAGACATATTGAGAATATAAAATATAGAAAAGAAAAGGCAATAATGTAAGAACATATTTGCATATATCATAAAGACATGGACTTTTATCTAAATGATATTTTCACTAATTATTTTAAACTATTTACCCTCATTATAGTTTACGAAATCTTTATTTTTAGTTGATTAAAGGAATCCTTTAACAATATGTATGAGTCCCTTGGAAGTCAAGTCGTTTCTCACATATATTTTAAAGGTAGGTACTCTTACCAATTGTATCCCCATACAATTTCCTTAAATAGCTCTATGTCAAATAGTCCCCTAGTAGTCAGGTCGTCCATATTGGCATAGTTGAGTTCAACCATCATGATAGCTAAGAATTTATTAAATTTTTTACTCCCTCGGGTAGTCCAGGCGTCTAGTGTAAAATTGAATAATTCTTTCAATCCATACATCTAATGAAATAAATAATTTTAACATATTCTCGAACTACAAGTCTCCTAGTAGTAGGCCGCTCCTTATAAACGAGATATAAGTAAAATTGTTTACCTTGATGGATAGCTCTATAATAAAATATCTTATATTTTATGATTTAAGAACTCAAAATTTAGTAAGAGGGAATTGTTACAAAAACAAATTTTAATAACATAAAGATCAAATCTTTTTCTAGCATGTGAATTTAGTTCAAGTTGTCTACATGCTTAGTCCTAAATAAATTTACATCACATGTAATAAATAATTCAAAATTATGTGATGAACAAGCACATGACATAGAAACGAAATTCAACATCCTCTAACATGTTTATCTTATATATCACACAAAAAGAATTCATGCTAGAATATCATTATTAATTAATATCTCATGAACTAATAACAATAGAATCATGTAACATATTATAGATTCCCATTGTATCTAATACAAACTTTTAAATTCAGGTTATGAACTATCTCAATAGTTATATGAATGTATATTTTATCCATAATAAAATAATATCAATATTCAAACGATTTGACTATTCCACAAGACGTATTATGGTTTGAACTCTTCAAATATGATATTAAAATATTTTCATAAATAAATTTTAGACACAATAAACCACGGCTCTGATACCACTGTTGGATTGCGTATAGATGTTCGTAACACGCAGCGGAAGACAATAACAATCCTAGGCAGATTTTTTCGTGTTTAAAATTTATTTACATGTCAAAAGATCGGATCTAAGACGTAGCTGGTGAAGAGAGTCTCGTTTCAAAATTTTCTTCGATAGTGCGAAGACTCTATGCGTATCCACACCGAGACCGATCCTTGATATCAACTCTTTGATTAATGAAACCCGTGAACAAATTGAATGGAAATAATGTGCTAAAGCTTTTCTCAAAAAACAGTAGCCTAAACGTGAAAGACCAAGAAAACTAATTTTTCTTGTCAAGAGTAATACTTAACTTTTTCGATATCTCTGTTGGTTTTGCGGCAAACCAATTACACGTTTTATATATTGCAAGTCTAGGTTTTTTCATAAACCTTAATAATCCCTTTTCCAATACAATGAGGAAAAGTCAGAGGCAGTAACTTTGTAAAAGTCTAATGCCAAACATAATTTCCAATTGAAATTGGAATCCCACGACAATTCAAAATTGGATTACAAGCATAATTATTAATATTATATATTTAACTTTTGTGCAATATCAATATATATATATATATATATATATATATATATATATATATATATATATATATTTCCATCAAGAGATATAGTTTAATTTTCTATTCCAAATAGAAAAATTTAATTTGTTCACAATATTAATTATATCCTCTGTGCTAGCAAAGAATATAATAATATTTCATTTGGACTAATAACTAAATTTATTTGACTAATTAAATTCTTTAATTTAATTATCAAATGATAAAATAATTAATTCTTTAGCAAAGATCAGAACACTCGTTAGTGTGCGACCCCATAGGTTCAATACTAAGCCGGTAGTAAGTTAATCACATTAATATACTAATCAAGGGTGGCGTCTAGCAACACTCCTTAACGACCGGATAGCATGAAGTATACAATTTACTCTCAAGAACCAGTAGAAGAATAATGTTGCAATTCCTTCTGTCCTTGTAGCTCTGGATCACCCTAGGATATGGTTCAACTGTCAAATCTTAATAGGCGGCCAACTATGTATTCATGTGAAATATAATCGACCATTGAATGACCTAAGAAACCCTTTTCTTCTTTCATTCAATTGCGCTGGCCAAGGTCTTAGTTTGGTCGTTTATAATTCATGGCAACATGGAGCTTAAACTCATTACCAAGAGTTGACAGATTCCATCTTGATCAATCACTAATTCTACAAGTATTTAATCATGCCCAATATCCTTTCAACTATCGCCCTAAGGCCATATGTGTCTGGTATCAAAGAACAATAAATAGCTTGTCAATTACTATGACGATCTCAGGTCAAAGGAAACTGTTACATCACATTCTTCAAGAGAATATCCGATTGACAGTTTATGGTAATTCTAACCATTAGGAATTATATAATGAGTCGGTTCAATGATCATATCTCTATATGCATCATCTATCTATGTGATTTAGTTAATGAGATCAACTAATCTTTATCCCATAAAGACAATCACATAAATATTCATCTAACCGGATTACTAATGCCCAAATTAATAATCCTACGATCAAGAACAAATTTAGATTAAATTGTAAGAGACTTTGCTCTCATTATCATGATCTCTATCACGATGACAAATCTCAAAGTTTAATCAAGGACCTTATCAAATTAATCAAGCAATTAATAACAATGATAAAATAATATCAAATGTCATATAAACTTTATATCAAATAATGTTCACAAAAATATGTTCAAATCATCAAATATGATATTGGATCTAGGGCATATCTATTATATCCCTAACAGAGAAATCTTCCCAAATCACCTAACAGATCAAATCAAAAGAAATATGTTATCTTACTCTTAGCTCCCATTTGGCCTAAATATTAGCTTTATTTATTTCAAAAAAAAAAAAATTGAAAACATTATTTGTTTCTGAAATATGATCGAGTATTGGAGTGAAAACTTCAAAAAATTCAAGTTCCCAAAAACTAATATAAGGCAGTTTTTTTGGGTGAAATTTTTTCTTCCACTCACAAAAATTCAACTTTTCTTCAAATAAAATATATATCCAACCACAAGTTCAACATTCAAAATTTATTTTTAATATAGCTTCTAAAACTTATTTTTCAAGTTTCAATCAAATATACGTCCAAATTCTAGCTTAAATTGTTGCTAAATTTAATTCTCCAATCCCCTCAATAAGAAATAATTGACATTTTCGCATATAACTAAAAGAGAGAAGTACAAAGAAAGAAGAAAACTATAAGGGAGCGTGGGAGGGGCAAAAACACTTGGTATTTATACCAAATATAGAAATACATAATGTTTGTCTTCTAATGCTTAATCATAGATAATTAGTATATATTTTAATCTCATTAAATTATTTATTTATGGTAAGTTAGTATAATAGGGCGTAAACATCAAATGCAAATAATAGGTCATGAACTGCATGGCCTCTTTTGAGGTCACTATTAAACCCTGTCCTCAGTTAGTCCAGTGTGTTAATTTCGCCTTTAAAAGAGTAGTTGGACCAAATTTTCGTTTCCACACAACTAGACATGTTTAGCTCAGTGGATTAATGGAACCAGAAATTAAACAGCGGTGTTTTTTTTTTCTATTTTCTTTTTATTTGGTAGTAATAAACAGTGGCTTCAAAAACGGCAATATGCACAAATGCCTCAGTTTGGTATAGTGGGTCAAATCATAAGATGATTTCGACTTTTAGACTTTTACCAGTAGACCCATTTGGTTCCCAACGTTACAATGGTTTTATTTTGATGAATTTTCAAAAACCACAATCGTTTAATGACTATTAATTTTTTATAGCTACATACATAATTACTTTCTATAACTACTGAAAATGTTAGTTTATGTTTAGTAAACAATGTCATGCCAATTGGAAGAATCGGTGGAAAGAGTTGTTGGTTTATGTTTAGTCAACATTGGCATGTCAATTGGAAAAGTTGGTAACAAAAGTTGGCATGAATGCTAGGAGGAAGCTTCCTCCTTTGATGTCACATATGACATCAAGAGGAGGTAGTTTGATGTCGCCAATATCTCCTTCATTTGTAGAAATTATACCAAAAATAATACATAGTAGAGAGTTAAGAGAGAAATTCTCTTAAGTGTAATTGAAAAATCTCCTCTTCCTTTGTTAATAATAAAAAGGCAATTGTTCTCTAGTGGGCGTAGGATTATTTGATCCGAATCACGTTAAACTTGTGATCTTTCTTTTACGTTTCCGCTAATAATTGGTATTAGAGCGACATGATTCCTTAACGATCCAAGGAGGAAGAACAAACAAAGATGAGTTCCATGAAGTTTGAAATAGATTCAGTGGACGCACCAACTTCAATATCTGGAAGATCCAGATGATGGCATTACAGCGAAGGGAAGATTCAATCCATGTTATTAACGGAAAGTATCCTACGGATATGTCAACTCCCGATAAAGAGAAGATTGAAGGGGATGTATTGAGTGCAATCCAACTATCCCTTGCACCTAACGTGCTTTGTGAAGTGAGTATGGATACCGAAGAGACAGCCAAACAATTATGGGAAAAGCTAGAAGGGCAATATCAAGACCAATTAGTAACAATAAGGATGTTGTTATAACGACATCTTCACACATTTAAGATGGGTCAGGTACTTCATTACAAGATCATTTAGATGCACTCAATAAACTTGTCATGGACTTACAGATTGTAGGAATTAAAAGGGAAGAGGAGACGTTTGCATGTGCTTTGTTATTTTTATTAACTTTAGGGTATCGTGATACTGAGAATATAATGATGTAAAGCAAGGAGCATATCAAGTTTGAGCAAGTACGACAGGCACTTAACTCTAGTGATGTGCGGAGGCACATTGAAGGAGATAGAGATGACCAGGCAAGTGAGCTCTTTGTAAGAGGCCGGACTAGCCAACAGGGAAAGAGCAAATCAAAGTCTCGTGTGAACAAGAAGAATACAGAGTGTTGGGGCTGTGGCAAGAAGGGGCACTTTGAACGAGATTGCCCAATGTCAAAGTCCAAGGAAGAAGTGGCGAGTGCATCTACGGTTGAACAGGTACATGATTGTGATAATGATTATGTACTAAAACCATCGTGTAATAATAGTAGTTGTGAGCACGTGATTTTTGCCCTACATGAGAATTACTCCCAAAAAAATTCAAAATAAAATAGTTTTGTGTTGAGCGTGATTTTTGTGATTTTTGTTTAATTTTTTCTCTTATTATTTGCATTTTTTGTGTGTGCATTTCTATTTATTTAAATTAATATAAAATACAAAAAGTGTTTGCATTTGCATATAAATTCATGTTTGTAATTTAGAGTAATTAAGTTTGTTTTATGAAAATGAAAAATAACAAAAAAAATAATGTATTTTTGTATTTTTACCATTTATTGTCCAATTGTGTGATTTTATTTTATTTTTGGTATTTAAATGTGTGTGTTTAATTGATATTAGAGGTTAATTAATATTGATATGTTAATTTTGTTCTATAATTTAACTTAGGATTTTAAATTTAGTTTGAATTAATTTAGAAAGTAAAATAAAGAAAACAAAATCAAATAAAAGAAGAAAGAAAACGGATTGGGCCAGTTTTTAAAAGGAAAAGCCAAGCCCAAAAGGCTCCAAAACAAATAAGCCCAAATCAGCTGATCCCAAAACAACGTCGTTCTTATCCCATTTTTTTTCAGCCGTCGGATCTCACGTATCCAACGGTCATGATCAGCTACCCAGGCACTATAGTTCAACCCGACCCACCTACTCTTAACCGATCCAGCATCCATATACACCATACGGTGTCGTTTTCCCTTAGTAAAATAATCCAGATCGTCGATTTAATTAGATCTAACGGTCTAGATTAACCAATCACCCCGATATATATTAATTTTCCCCAGACCCGCCCCCCGATCCAAACACCCCCTCTTCACTATCGTCTCTCTCAGAGACCATATCTCCCAAGCCAAACCCTAGCGCCACCCTTGCACTCCATCGCCTGAAAGTCGGCGGCAGCAATGCCGTCGGCCGTGAAAACAACACCCTTGAACCCCCAAGCCTCTTTTAGTCCAAATATCCAAACCATTGTCCCCAAATCCTCCCCTAGTGTCTCGAATGTTGAATCACAGAAAATATGAGCCCTGACTTTAAAATCCAACAACTTGCGGGGATCTTTGGATTAAAATGGACTTTAGTCATGTGTTTTCTTTACTGAAAACATGCGACTAAGGTCCACCTCAATCCAAAGCGAAGCGACAAGAGTTTTATTTTTGGGTCTGTTTGATTTTCAGGTATTGTTCAATTTCCCTTTCTCTTTGTATTATCTTGTTAGTTTTCATTGTATTCTCCTCTCCTATCGTTTCATTTTTTATTTCGTGTGGGATTTACTCGGTTTTGTATGATATAATGTTAAGTTATCTTCTGATTCTGTTAGTCTAATTAGTTTGATACGAGAGCAAAACCAGTCACATTCATGTTGGTTTGAGTTGTCTGATATGGTTGGTTTGAAGAAAATTTCCGTTAGTCTTTGTGAGGTTGAAATTTGAAGCCTGTTGTTTTCAAATTTGTACAGACCTATGTCTCAGTTTGTATATTATTTTGGTTCAGTTTTCGATTCAGTTAAATCTTGATACATATGTTTTCAGTTGATCCTGGCTATTCATTACATTAATTGATTCCTTGCTCATTCGTTTATGTTTAAGCTAATAAAGATTTGCATTGTGTCACACCCCTTTTTTACGCTGACCCGCGTGGGCGCAAGATATAAAAGAGGGTTTTTCCAATTAAAGGACAACCAAAATGGGGTTCATTTATTGAGAGATTCGGAGTCGCCACTTGGGAGATTTATGGTGTCCCAAGTCACCGGTTTGAAACCCGATTTGAGGAAAGGTTTGACTCTATTTAATGGTCCGCAAACCAGAAATCCGGATAAGGAATTCTGTTAACCCGGGAGAAGGTGTTAGGCATTCCCGAATTCCGTGGTTCTAGCACGGTCGCTTAACTGTCATATTCGGCTTATTTATCTGATTTTTTACAGTTATGCACTTAATGCAAATTAATATCCCTTTACCGCTTTTATTACTATTATTATTTACGAAAGAAAATGTTGCCTAAAAAATATGTTTCGAATCACGTCACATGAAATGCACCCGGATCCTCGACACATTCTTATTCAACATTTTTGGGATTTGAATTTGGGCCGCATGAAATACACACCCGTATTTAAGAAGGTAAAATTCATAAAATACGCGCCTAGAGCGATTACTTATTTACACTTTTGAGAAGGCCATGAAATTCGCTAAGAAACGGCACATCTCGAAATCTAAGTATTTTATATATACATTTATGAGGGCCCCGCGATTTGTATAATTTTGTTAGGCGAGGCACACCTCTAATTCTAATTTAAAAGCAAACTACATTCCGCTATATTTATTTAAGAGTTAATTCAAGATTATTTAAAACATGTTGCAAGACACGCTACATGAAATGCACTTGTGGTTCATGACTTCTTTATTTAACCTTGTTCAAAATTGGAGTCGGGTCACATGAAATGCACCCCCGATTCCTTTAATCTAATTACGTCGTTCAGTTAAAGAATAACGAACCACTTTTTATAATGTGACAAAGTCATACTCAACTGTAACCAATTCGAGTAGACTATAAGAACCCCTGGACAATTAATATGAACAATGCTATACTAACAGAATATGGGATCATTTCTGAAATAAGACCACGATAAGTAATCAAATAAACTAAAGCTAGTGCTACGAAACATCATAAATTAGCAAAGTAAAAGGGTAGTAATGAGAGAGTGGACCTTTAAGCCAAATAAACTTGATCTAGCAGACAACTTGAGATTTACTGTAAAGCAAAGCCGAGAAAACTTGAGCGACGAACAACTGACGTAGCTTGGACGCCTTTGACCAGAAACAATGCATGACACTCCGATCGGGATCAACGGACGACAACTTATACTACTTCTCTGCACTTCGACAACAAACTTAAAAGAAGCTTTCTTTATATTTAGCCTTTGTTCGGATCATCGGATGTACAAGTAAGCAATGAAGATGAGAAACTGAATGGAAAATCAACGAAACATCAACAACGGAAACGATGAGCAATATACTCGGAACCGCAAATCGGACTACGAACGGGATCGAAACCTCTTGGCCGAACACGAGCATCTCACTCCCAGTATTATGGAGTATTATTGTTCTCCATATTTATGAGTGTGTGTGTGGCAGAAAATGCTCAAGAACGAGAGGGTCTCCGCCATTTTTAGTTATTTCTGTCATTGTATATTCCTCGTATGCACAATGTATATCGTGTATACAGCTCTCTCCCAATTCCGTTTTTTCTCTCCTCTCTTTGTTTTTATATATATTTTTGTCTTTTTTAAATTCCCCCCCCCACTTGCCGTGTCCCCCCTCCTTTTTTGCTTTTTGTTTTTTTTTTAAATTTAGTCCCATGTTATTTTTTGTCTTTTTCTTTTGTTTTTACTTTCTTTTTGTCATTTTCTAATTATTCCCATCCCCCATTATCTATTGTCCCCATAGTGTGTGCATGTGTGTATGGGTAGTTTTGTCCGTGTTTCCCGTGTGGTGGACTCGGATTATTACGGGCTAGGTCCGAAAATTATAAAACCAGGTAGTTTGAACCCGAATATTATTCATTGCCCGGAACCGAGAATGAGAACACAACGTTATTAATTAATCCTGCGTGAGAAATATAACTATAAGACTAATAATTAAAACAAAAGTTACTTTTTTTTTATATTTTTCAAAATTAAAGTAACTACAAAATGTTAATGAAACTATTTTTTTATTATTTTCGTTTTTATAAAAAGATAAAAATATAAAGTACTATTTTTGTATTTTTCAAGTTTAAAAATGACTACGAAACATTAATAAAACTATATTTTTGTTATTTTTCATTTTAAGGTAAAAATAAAGTAAAAGAGTCAAAATTAGCTAAGATAGCTATATTAGGCCTAAACTAAATATTTTAGCTAAAAATATAAAAAACATCTCGGGTAGGGTCAAAAATCACGCGTCAACATTGCTTATTTGCCAACTGGCAGTGAGACTAAATCCCAGGTATGATTAGCATGAAATGCCTCAATTCTAATTTCAGAGAGACTAAACTAAGAGGAAAGGAATGTGACCGAACCCTTGTATCTGAGCTGCCTACATATCCTTGGCTATAAAGGAATCAGGCCACGTGTAGTTCGAAGTGAGTAAGAATATGGAGTAACCGAAATGGAGAGCCATTCGAGGTGCCGTTCCGTCGAGGTTCCGTTCCATCGAAGTTCCGGTCCGTGGTCCTGCTATTACATCAAAAATCAAAATATGAGGAAGGCTAACTAAGCCTATCAGCTACTAGTTACAAGACTCCTATCTATAAGTCTTCTGAAGCTTGATCTTGAGTATTGGTTGGTGCTTCATGCGGACTCTAAATTTGAACCTTGATATTTGCTAGTTGCAGGTGCTGCTTTTCGGATCAAGACCAGGTATGCAGTGCTTGTGACCTCGGCCATGTCTTGAGCACACCACATCTTTCCTCAACTTCTGCACTTGGATTAACTCCTTGCCTTTGTGACTAACTTCTGTTGATCATCTCGGACCGTTGACTCACATTCTGATCGCAAGCTTATTTTGTTGCTAACTTGCATTGCACTGCGAAGTGAATTCCCTTACTTGTGATCTTCGGACTATTCTCCTTCGAAGTCTGAATCTATCTTTTCTGATCCCTGTTGCCTTCCTTCTGATTCATGCTGGGGGTTTCCGTTACACTCTGTCACTTTCCGATTCTTCACTATCCTTATCAAATCTTAGAAATTGAGACGCCGTTTTGCTTTTCCGGTGGGCTTCTGACTTTATCGACAAACTCTAATCATAAATCGTCATTTCATTCTTCAGGCGGGCACCTGATTTCAACAACAACTTCAAAATAATAACCCGCCACTCCATTCTTCAGGCGGGTTCCCTGACTTCAACTATAACTTCAACTAAATCGCCACTCCATTCTTCAGGCGGGCTCCCTGACTTCAACTACAACTTCAAAACGAAATCGCCACTCCATTCTTAAGGTGGGCATCCTGACTTCAACTACAACTTCCAAAATATCGCCACTCCATTCTTCATGCGGGCACCCTGACTTCAACTACGACTTCCACACTAAATTGCCACTCCATTCTTCAGGAGGGCTCCCTGACTTCAACTACAACTCCCAAACTAAATTGCCACTCCATTCTTCAGGCGGGCTCCCTGACTTCAACTACAACTTCAAAACTAAATTGCCACTCCATTCTTCAGGCGGGCTCCCTCACTTCAACTACAACTTCCAAAATATCGCCACTCCATTCTTCGGGCGGGCACCCTGACTTCAACTACAACTTCCAAACTAAATTGCCACTCCATTCTCCAGGCGGGCTCCCCGACTTCAACTACAACTTCAAAACTAAATCGTCACTCCATTCTTCAGGCAGGCTCCCTGACTTCAACTACAACTTCAAAACTAAATCGCCACTCCATTCTTCAGGCGGGCACCCTGACTTCAACTACGACTTCCACACTAAATTGCCACTCCATTCTTCAAGCGGGCTCCCTGACTTCAACTACAACTTCAAAACTAAATCGCCACTCCATTCTTCAGGCGGGCATCCTGACTTCAACTACGACTTCCACACTAAATTGCCACTCCATTCTCCAGGCGGGCTCCCCGACTTCAACTACAACTTCAAAACTAAATCGCCACTCCATTCTTCAGGCAGGCTCCCTGACTTCAACTACAACTTTCAAACTAAATCGCCACTCCATTCTTCAGGCGGGCATCCTGACTTCAACTACAACTTCCAAAATATCGCCACTCCATTC
This sequence comes from Nicotiana noctiflora, assembly GCA_032618575.1. Lineage (NCBI taxonomy): Eukaryota > Viridiplantae > Streptophyta > Magnoliopsida > Solanales > Solanaceae > Nicotiana > Nicotiana noctiflora. The sequence goes on from JASVEL010004423.1 coordinate 181,433, forward strand.
TTCAGGCGGGCACCCTGACTTCAACTACCACTTCAAAATAAATCGCCACTTCATTCTTCAAGTGGGCTCCCTGACTTCAACTACAACTCAAAACTAAATCGCCACTCCATTCTTCAGGCGGGCTCCCTGACTTCAACAACAACCTTAAAATAAATCGCCACTCCATTCTTCAGGCGGGCTCCCCGACTTCAACTACAACTCAAAACTAAATCGCCACTCCATTCTTCAGGCGGGCTCCCTGACTTCAACTATAACTTCAAAACTAAATCGCCACTCCATTCTTCAGACGGGCTCCCTGACTTCAACCACAACTTCAAAATTAATCGCCACTCCATTCTTCAAGCGGGCTCCCCGACTTCAACTACAACTCAAAACTAAATCGCCACTCCATTCTTCAGGCTGGCTCCCTGACTTCAACTACCACTTCAAAATAAATCGCCACTCCATTCTTCAGGTGGGCTCCCTGACTTCAACTGCAACTTCAAAACTAAATCGCCACTCCATTCTTCAGGTGGGCTCCCTGACTTCAACTACAACTCACTAACTCCATCCCATCCATATCGCCTTCCTTTGCTTCCTGTACCATTTTCTTCTTCCTCCATTGTCTCTTGGGCCACCTTTTCTTCTGAATTATCTTGTTTTGGAATTGTTTTCCTCCTGGGTCGTGTTATTTTCCTTAGACTGCTGGGGATATCTTTGGAACTGTTTACTTACCTGCTGGGGATAATGCTGCTAGGGAAGTCTTCTTTATTTCATCTTTTCTACTTCCTTCAACCTTTATTCTCTACCGGGCTCGTTGGGGATTGAAATGTCATTGATTGAGGATTACTCTGGCGGGGAATCCCTTTTCCTTTTTCCTCTTTCCAAACCTCCTTCGTGACTCGCGCTTTGCTTCCTTGAAAAACTTATGGGATATAATGCTGCCGGAGAAATCTCGAAATCAGTGTTTCATTTTTCCGAGAACTGCTGGGGATGATACCGGCTTCTTGCCTTTCTGCACGCAAGCTTCCTCGTTTTGTCCTGTCTGCTGGGGGTATAATTTCCTCTATCACAACTTGTAGTTTTCTTTCTTTCAAAGCTGCTGGGGATAATTGGGTTCAAAGATCATTTCCTTGCGTTATCTGGCTTCTTTCCCCAACCGGGTATGTGGTTACGAGAAAATTTTCGCAACGGGAGAAAATTTTCTGCCCCAGTTTGAGAATCTTCTTCGTGGCATGCTTTTCTGCCAACAACCCCTCTTTTTCCTGTTTCAAATCAAAGAAAAATTGGTTAGTTTTAAAATGTGGTAGCTGGTTGTGGTGCTCCTGCTGGGGATGGTTCTCCTCCTCTTTCCCTGCTCTGCGTTTTATTATCAGAACTTGCTGGGGATGTTATTATTTGATGATATTCATGCTGGGGATAGCTTTCTCCTTTCTTGCTTCCCCACCTTCCTTGACGACTCTTTGTTTGCGAACTTTTTCACGTGGTTTTCCACTGACCACCCGAATTCCTATGATAGTGACCCTTCGTGAAGACCCTGCATGTTTTACTGGTGAACCATTTTCTTTGTTCACCCTTGTCACTGAAAATACCTTTCTACTGGGGATATCTCTCCTTCTTTTGCGCCATATCTAAGGACTGGGCATTTCCCAAACTTTGAGTCTCATTAACCTTCCTTGAGGTCATTAACCTTCCTTGAGATATCCTTATTGACACAAATCCCTCCCTTTGTCATTTTCCTATTGCTGGGGAATATCCCTCTGGACACTGGCCTTGCGCTTGATCCTTCCTGACTTATACCACTTGGGTGTACCAATCAAAATCCCGTCTTGCGTAATTGGAAAGCTGATGGAAAATTTCGCAGTCATTTCTTGCAAACAGACTCTATTGGGGAATTTTGATGAAAGGAGAAAGGTAAAAGGAAACAGAATAAAAGACAATGACTCTCTAAAAAGAAAAATTATAAAATAAACCTATCAAACGTGGATACCAACTCTAATGGACATGACGTGCACATATAGCCTATCCTCCGTCGTTAAACCGCCTTTTGTAATCTTCTCCTGGGGCTTTCCTATCTCGTTTCCAATCTTCGTTCGACTTGTATTGCCCGAGGGGTTTTCACTACCAAGCCTCTCTCATTTCGGTTTTTATCTCAGCTTTCATCGCCTTATGGTGCCTGTGAAGGTTTTCACCGCTAAGACTCTCTCATTTGTGTTACTTTTTCGCTGGGGATTGGTGGTGTTACTGCTAAGACTCTCCTATTTTCTGCTGGAGATCGGAGCCTTTCTGCCGAGAATCAGAATGTTATGTCCCGATGAAACTTCTATCATTTGCCTAACTCGGCCTCTTTTGAAAATTGGTCAAAACGTCTTTCTTTGGACTTTAATGTGGGTTTGGACAGGGCTAGAAAGAAAGGGTATTAAAGGCTCAAAATAAAACAAATTGGGTTCAAAATTACAACCTTCGGAATCCTATATTTTCCTTACATAAACACAATTTTTTTTTACTGCCCCGTTTCTTGCTTGGGGATTTTTTGATTTTTATTTACACTATGACCGAGCTGTGAAGCGCCTACGTATCCTCTTTGAGGAATCAGGTGAAATGTAGTTCCCAATTCCCTCTTTTTCAAGTTTCTCTTTTTCATTCATTTTTCTTTTTCTTTTCTTTATCTCTTTTTGTTGTTTTCTTTTTCTTTACTTTTTTCTTTATCCCTTTCTTCTCTTGCCTTTCAAACTTGTGTTTCTAGTCTTTGCAACTAATTCCGAAGGAGGGGTATGAAAGAATTTAAAATAAAGCTCAAAGGGTTGACGATGGATAAAGTATCTGGATAGCAGAACAAAATGCCTTCGTCATTCCAATCTTCAAAACATGCCAAGTGTAAACAACATAATTAATATTCGTCATATCTTTAAAGTACTGTTGGGCAACACTCTCATTTTCATTATTATGAACGACCCCATGTCAATTTTGGCAGCTTGCCTTTAACGGTTTTCTTTTACTTGCCCCAGTTTCTCATGAATCGGGTTTCGAATAATCTCAAACCGTTCTTATTTCATTTAAATATCTCGATCACCTCCCAATGGTTTTGTGATTAACTTTTAAGATCAGGCCAGAACTATGCGCGCACGTCATGTCACTAGAGCTAGCAGAAAAAGAACTATAGGAAGGAGAGGACTAAATAACAGAAAATGTCTAGAAATAATATAAGATAGGTCATTGCATTAACCGATAAAACAACGACTCGAACAACCAAAAAAACAAAACTGGGGTTATAACCCTTAGAACGAACCTAGACCCCTTTAGATGAGTGTTATACCCCATTTTAACACGGGTCAAATTTAAGTATAACATATTGGTAATTCTAAAGGATTAATTAATTAAAGAGAGTCACCACCTAATTATTTTTAAGGTGAATTAGGACACCTATTTTTAAAGCTTAAGCCAAATTGTGTCTTATGGTCTTAACCTAAAGATTCTAAGTAAGGGTTTTAAATATTTTAAAAGGAAGGTTTTGTTTTTAAAAGCACCTTTTAAAATCCGTTAATAACGGTTAACCGGCCAAGCTTAGGTTAATAACTCTAAATTAATTATTTTATAAGAGTATTTTGACGTATTGGTAGCTAATGATAGACAAAACTTTCTTTCGCTGATGAAATTGAAGTAAACTACTTTTAATTAAACAATAAAAATGTAGATCGAATTAGTTAAAGTCAATTATAGCAAAATGTGGTGAATATCTAGCGTTTTTGGCGTTGAAAAATAGACATATGGATTTTAAAACTTCTTCCAAATATTTAAATTCACAAAGTTATAAGAACATCACGATATGCATATGTTTTAATTTGAAAGAGAGAAAAAAAAAATATATAGTTACTACAAAGATAAACCTTTACTTGGTATATCTAATATTTTAGAGAAAACCAATATCCAATAATATAAAAAATGTATTTGTCAAGCTAGGCACGGTTTTTTTTTTAAAAAAAAAAATGAGTTCCAGTTACTAGTTTTAAACCTTACACCCCAAGATAGAAATTATAGGTAGTTAATTATGTGCTTCAGCTAACCATTTTCAACAGGGAGATAGACTAACTACACAAACGCAACCAAATTTATAAGGTTAGACAACATAGACGATCAAAGGCGAATAACGAAAAAAAAGAAAGGAAAAAAAGTGTAACGACCCGACCGGTCGTTTTAGAAAAATTACGCCCCAATCCCTAATTTAACTGTTCCCCCAAGTTATTTTTGCTATTGTGGGTTGCCGGGAGAGTCGGTTCTAAAAATTTGAGCATTTTGGGACACTTAGTCCCTAAATAAGAGCTTTGAAGCTAGAAAATGGCCCGTAGCCGGAACAGTATTAAGACGATCTCGGAACGGAAATCCGATGGTTCCATTAGTTCCGTTAGGTGATTTCGGGGTTGGGAGCGCGTTCGGAATGTATTTTGGAGGTCCGTAGCTCAATTAGGCTTGAAATGCCGAAGGTTGATATTTTGGCGAATCCGAACGATAGGTGAGATTTTGATCCGGGGGTCGGAATGGAATTCCGACAATTTCTGTAGCTTCGTTATGTGAATTTGGATATGTCCGCAAAGTTTCAGGTCATTCGGACGTCGTTTGGTCGAGTTTTAGATCGAATGTGCAATTCGGAAAGTTTTGAAGAAACTTAGGCTTGAATCCGTGGTTAATTGGTGATTTTGATGTTTAGTATGGTGTTTTTATGATTGGAACAGGTCCGTATCATGTTTTGGGGTATGTTGGTGGTTTTCGTTGGGGTCCCGGGGGCCTCGGGATGGATTCGGACCATCAACCGGGCAATTAGAACTTGGAAAAAAATTCTGCAGAAAACTGCAGGTTCTGCCCAGGCCCTTAAGCCTTCGCGTTCGCGTGACCAGTGTCGCGTTCGCGAAGGCCAAGGCTTTTTGTGCATCGCGTTCGCGGGAGAAGGCGTCGCGTTCGCGTAGGTCCTGGGGTGTTAAGCATCGCGAACGCGTTGCTTGGGTCGCGTTCGCGTAGGGTCGTGGAGTTGTACTTCGCGTTCGCGTGAGGTCCATCGCGAACGCGTAGAAGAAATCCGGGTGGCTGGAGTTTGAACATCGCGAATGCGTGGGATGCGTCGCGTTCGCGAAGAGTAAGGCTGGTTTGTTCATCGCGAACGCGTAGAGGGTCACGCGAACGCGATGAACACTAGTGTCTGGCAGTGAATTTAATCCAGAAACAGAGAGTTACGGGTTCATTAACCCAAAACACACATTTGAGCCCTAGAGAGAAGAAAACTCGAGGAAATCACTGAGAAGTCATCGGGTATTCGTCGGAGGTAAGATTCTTGACTCAAAAACATCATTTTATGGTAGTATTAACACCAATCTTCATGAAATTGGGTTGAAATCTTGAAGAAATGTGGCCTAAATATTGAAAACGGGATTTTTGGATTTGGGAGGCCATTTGAACTCCGATTTCGATAAATTTTATATGCACGGACTCGTATTGAGATAAGGAACCCGAATATATATTTTTCGTGATTTTTCGATAAGCGTACTGGAAGTCGGGTTTTGACAACTTGTGGGTTTTTGGTGAATTTTGAGTTATTTTGATTGGGTAATGCCCGATTGGCCTATTTTGACGTGATTCTATTGATTTTATCAGATACTACACTTGTGGAGGCCGACATTCGTGGCAAGAGGGTTATTACTTAGCGGTTTTGTACCGGAATTGAGGTAAGTGGCTTGTCTAACTTCGTGTGGGGGACTTTCACCCCTAGGATATTATTGTGATGCTTTAAATGCCTTGTACGCGAGGTGACGGGCGTGTACATGCGCTGGTTGTTGAACACATACTTTACTAAAAATGTTCAATGAGTGATATTCCTGTTCTTAGTTGTTAAATTCGATACTCCTACCCGGTAGTAGTTAGAAAAGCATGACTAGATAGAATCTAATTGTCTAGTTGCTTAATTGACTTACTTGAGTTTTCTTGGTAATCGCTGGCGCTGTTCATCGGCGAAGTTATCATTAAGCATATTATACTTCCCTCTGTGTATTCCTTTATTTGATGTGGTTATGGACTACGGGTTCAATTTCCGAGATCCTGAGATTATTGAAATGTGGACTACGGGTTCGATTCCCGAGATCCCGAGATTATTGAAATGTGGACTACGGGTTCGATTCCCGAGATCCCGAGATTATTGAAATGTGGACTACGGGTTCGATTCCCGAGATCCCGAGATTATTGAAATGTGGACTACGGGTTCGATTCCCGAGATCCCGAGATTATTGAAATGTGGACTACGGGTTCGATTCCCGAGATCCCGAGATTATTGAAATGTGGACTACGGGTTCGATTCCCGAGATCCCGAGATTTATTGAAATATGGTCTACGGGTTCGATTCCCGAGATCCCGAGATTATTGGTAGGGACTGCGGGTTCGATTCCCGGAGATCCTGAGTTATTGAGATATTATTGAGACATGGGCTGCGGGTTCGATTCCCGGAGACCCAGAGGTACTGAGAATGGGACCGTGGGTTCAATTCCCACAGATCCTGGATTTGTTTATTTGAGTTGGTTATTTGTTGTTAGCTTAATCGTAGACAGTTGCAGTAATTATCATAATGTTGTTATTTCGGAAATTATTATCATTTAAACTGTTTATTTTGTTTTCATCATTATATTATTGTTTCTCAGTAGGGCCCTGACCTACCTCGTCACTACTCCATCGAGGTTAGGCTTGGCACTTACCGAGTACCGCCGTGGTGTACTCATGCTACTCTTCTGCACACTTTTGTTGTGCAGATCCAGGTACATCAGAGCAGGCTCGTACTAGGTGATTCTGCAGCTTTCTGGGAGACTTCGAGGTATGATCCGCTACGTCCGCGGATCCGGAGGCTTCCCTTCTATTCTAGTATTACTAGTTGACATTTTCTTCATTTCGTTGTTAGATACTCTTTACACATAGAGCCACGGTTGTATTTCTCTTTTAGTCTGTGTTACCGTGGGGTTCCGGATCTTGGTAGTGTTTTATTTATTGTGTGACGGATGTATGTGCCAAGCGGCACGGATTACATACCTTTTATGTTATTTTCCGCTGTTCCTTATTTAAGTATTTTATAACTTGTATAATCCGCAACGTGTTAGGCTTACCTAGTCGTGGGGAATGGGTGCCATCACGACATGTTCACAATTGGTGAACTAGGGTCGTGACAAAAAGGTGCCATCGGCAGCCCCAAGCTCTTCGCTTGTTTTCTCGCTATCCAATGTATTTTTATGGATAATGTGATGACTCCATGCTCGGGATATGGTAGCGAATCCTGCATTAAGACTCATATTGCTCCAGTGCATATGCAAAACACACAAAAGAAAGCAAAGAATTAGAAAAGAGAAAATCTTAAACAAGTATAACGGAAACGAGAAAGGAAAAACAGTGGCACTAATAACACTACTAACTTCCATTAAATTATAATCTCACGACGGGATAAGGAATCCATTATTTTCGGTAAAAAACTACACTTAACAGTTGGACTTTGTATATTTACCCTATCTAACTGGATGAAAACAAAGCAACAAAACTATATAAATATACTCAATAGAAAAAACTGATACATAAATTCTGAATCTCACTACTAGTGTCTTTACAAAAGAATACATGTATCAAAAAGGTTCTAATAAAGTCATGATAAGTTCAAGATTTATTTCCATCAATTAGTGAGCCTAAATTTAAACTTTTATAAGCAGAGGTTCTTGACGGAACATATAATTTATCTAAACCTATAAATAAGATCTCTAAGTTTCAAGCAAATTCAAAGTCCATCTTCCTACTACTAGAAGCAACTAAAGAGAGGCATTAATACTTCAGTAATAGATAGGCTTGTAGCTCATGAAAATGCAAGCATACTATTTCCTATTTAGGAATAAGCTAAATGAATAAACAGGCCCTAACAGTCTTACTATCCATGATATCAAAGACACTAGATAAATTAAATATCCATATAACACAACACATATAATTGGATCTACTTCAATTTTAAGTCTTAAATTAGATATCAAAATCCCAATAGCATTCCTTCTAAAGATAAGTCAAAATGTCGGGACTCTTTTTAGACAATTACTACACATGATATCTAAAGAATGCTACTGATATTTTAGATGTTAGCATATGATATCTAAACACATGTTATTTGAGCAATATTCTGGAGTGATAATAAAGTATGGATAGATTTGCTTCATGCTTTTAAAACAATAAATCAACTTAGACTCCTTTTAGACAAAAATTCAATACACTATCTTAACAGGAAGTTTTCCTCCTCCTTAATGATACATAAACCTCCTTAATGATACATAAACCAGATACAACAACTAAGTATGATTTTTTTATTAAGTCATGTACCCTTTCTAGTAAAGACTATGTTCTCTAAATTATATATTTTTATGTTAGTATTTAGCTACAGAGAAAACATTCACTAGCATCTAATTAGTTTACTTTGTTAAAATGCTAATGAGCATTTATTGATAAAATAGAAATGATAAATGCATTACTAATTACTCCTGCTTTCGTTTGTTCGCATGAATACAGTACAACCAACTAATTCCTATTTCTATGAACAAATGGACAGTAAAGTCTTAGAAGAAACTTGTGATATGTCAATCAACCACTAATATCTAGGATTTGCATGCAAATACACAATCCTAACCCAACGACTGTTAAATAAAGATATAAATACAAATAATAGACAACATATCACATTCATTTGTTTTATGCCATTTAACTTGAACAAGAAAATATCAAAGGGAATCAAAGGTTCACTGGTAATACATGCCCCAATGTATTTTAAAAACGTGAAGAAAGGATGAAGATAGAATGAAAAATTACTGACCTTTTGCGATGCAGCGAACTTGGACGTGTCGAATAGGTCTATCTCCGCGACTCTTGGTTTCGAACTTGAACTCGAGCTTATAACTACAGACTTAACAAGCTCTGAAAGGTGAAATAAAAGAACACCTCTGCTTTAGAGGAGAGCAACAGAGGATACACAACTAAGGCCTTGTAAAGTATGTTTAAGAATAAAACTTTTGAAGATGGCCCCCCGAGTTCCCCCAAAGCTATGTATTTATAAAAAATTACTAGGGCTTCTCTAGGGTCAATTTGGGCGGGATTCTTGAAGAGTTAGGGCTTCCAACGGATTGAAATGGTGTGTAGAAGAAATAAAAAGGACGATACGGGCAGGAGAAGCAGAGATTCGATTGCCAAAATTGTGAAACCTTGAAGGAAACAAAATAGAACCGATTTTTACCTTTATCATCTTCATAGCAAACAAATTTGAATTCTTCAATCGAAGTTTTTTGAGCTTGCAGATGATTCCTTAGAATAGGTATACAAACTTCTGATTATAAGATTTGAGAGTCAAATTTTTCTAAGAAAATAGAAGAAGCCAAAACTTTTCTGCCATGGCAGACAAAAGAGGCGTTGGTTTCCTTGAAAGAGAGAAAGAGAGGAAACCCTAATTTAATTTAATTTTAATTTTAGAAATAAATCCAACCATTGGATTAGATGCATTGGATGGCTGAGATTAATTCTAATATAAGTAAATAAGGTATAATAAAATAAATAAAGCAAGTCTTTATTTGGAATTCTTTAGAAGATGGAAGAGATGATCTTGACCATTAATTCAAAAATAGACTAGATTTGATGAGTCCATGTGGCAAGGAGTGGGTCAAAGTGTGTAGGGATGGTGAGAGCATGTGCTAGGAGTGTGTTAGTCATGGGATTTGTACCGTTGGCGCCTATGTGGCACTGATGTGGAGGTTATGTGGCGCTTATGTGGAGTCCATGTAGATGAAAATGTTAGGTAGATGGGTTGGTGGGTATGGGCTACTTTATGGGCTATTTTGGTTGATTTTTGGGGTCTAAAAATCTAAAAAATGTGTTACAAAATTGGTCTAATTTAAAGTAACATTAAACTTTACCAAAATGATCTAATTTATTTAAAAGTTCTTATCCACTTTAAACATTACTATGCCTCTATAATTCTAATAATTTATGATAAAAATATTAAATTATATTATTGTAACAATTAATATCTAGTATGCATTAATATATATCTATACCATATTAAAAGTACGAAGGCCATTAGTGAAATATCGTTTGCCTCTTTTTTTTTTTTTTACCCTTTAAAAAAAATAGAGTTCACACTAGACAAAATAGTCATTTATAATAATCTTCTAATATTTAGAAATGATCGTTAAATTATAGCATTGATATTAGGACTTTAATTTTAACTAAAATGTGGTTGATATTTTTCCATGTTTGAAATACATAAAAAGTTCTCATATTTGGGAGATTCAAAAGTAGTATGTTTCTAATTACAAATATGGTAGTCAATATTTATGATTCGAAATGAATATGCTCGATCAAGACATGCACTTGCAAATTTCTATTTTTATATTCTGAGTTTGTTACTAAACTAAGACAAAAAAAAGTTGTTAACTGATCAATTACTAACTCGAACAAGGGTATGATAGTAACAAATTATTTTTTTTTTAAAAAAAGTTTATTAATAATATTCAATATGTATGTAGGAATTCTAATAAATATCAAATTTAATAAATACGTTTAAAATGACACAAAATTATTGCGCATGGATAGACACATAGCCGCACATACTTTAAAGTACGAAAACGATTTGTTTTATTTAAGTATGAAGTCATATTTCTTAGGACTTAAAAAATCATTAAAAGCAATTAAAAACGATTACTTGAATATGTAGATAGTCCTCTTTCATCCAAAATTATTATTTTCATAAACTTGAATATTTTTTTTTATATCTTAAATATACATTTTTTTTAAAAAAAATTAATATAAATAATTTTATATATTGATTGATGTAGGTACACGCGCAAAGTGTGTACCGTAAGACTAGTATAATAAAAAGTAGAGAAATAAAATATAGTTTGGCAAATAAAGTTTGTATTAAATCATTACGATGCATTAACATTAAATAATAAAATGATAGTGACTAAGTAACTAAAATAATAATAACGATATAATTACAATAAATATGTTAAATTATATTAAGGCTAATAATTATATTTTATTTTAAAAATCTTGAGGCTAAAAAAAATAATATATATAACAAATATTTTGGATAAAAATATGTAAAATATATTTAGTAAATTATTGAGAATTAGGAAGTATAGAAAAATTGCTTATGAAAGGGGAGGGCCAAAATTGGTTGT